>CAKJTW010000312.1:20000-126136 GCA_917880005.1 Nanger dama | reverse complement strand
TGTACTTCGTTCAATTACATGTGCATAATTTTGTTTTGGGTTAGGGTTGGGTTCAGGTTAGCATTAGGGGTGGGGTTGGTTAGGGGTTAGGGTTGGGGTTTGGTTTGGGGTTAGGGTTAGGTTTAGGGGTTGGGGGTTAGGGGTTGGGGTTATGTTTCAGGCTAGAGATAGGTTTAGGACTGGGGCTAGCGCTATGGCTAGGGTTGGGGTTAGGGATAGGCTTTGGGGTTGGGTTTAGTGTTAGGGTTGGGGTTTGGTTTGGGGTTGGGGTTGGGTTTGCCCCACCCTTGGGTTTGGGGTTAGAAGGAGGTTTGGGGTTGGGGTTAGGGTTGGGGGTTGGTTTTGGGGTGAGGGTTTGGTTTAGCGTTAGAGTTGGGGTTCGGGGTAGGGTTATGGTTATGGTTAGGGTTAGTGTTAGCGTTACTCTTGGTTTTGGAGTTAGAAGAGTTTTAGGGTTATGGTTGGGGTTAGGGGTTACGGTTGGGGTTGGGGTTTGGTTTAGGTTTAGGTTTAAGGTTGGTGTTAGGTTTTGGTTGGGTTGGGGTTAGGTTTGGGGTTGGGGTTTAGGATTGGTGTTAGGGTTGGGGGTTAGGGGTGGGGTTAGTGTTAGGGTTGTGGTAGGGGTTAGGATTGGGGTTGGGGTTAGTGCTAGGGATAGGGTTTAGGTCATGGTAGTGTTGGGGTTGGGGTTAGGGGTTAGGGTTGGCGTTAATGTTGGGATTAGATTTAGGGGTTAGGGTTGTGATTCGGGCTAGGGATAGTTTTAGGACTGGGGCTGGGGCTAGGACTAGTGTTGGGGGTTGGGGTTAAGGGGTTAGGTTACGGTTAGTGTTAGGGGTTTGGTTTAGGGTTAGTTTGGGTTTAGGTTTAGCGTTACTCTAAGATTTAGGGTTAGAAAGAGGTTTGGGGTTAGGATTGGGTTAGGTGTTGGGGTTAGGGTTGGGGTTGGGTTTAGCGTTAGGTTTGGTTTAGGGTTGGGATTACATTTGGGGTTAGGGGTTTTGGTTGGGATTATGGTTAGGGTTACTGGTTAGGGTTAGGGGTTTTGGTTGGGGTTAGGTTAGTTAGGGTTAAGGTTAGGGTTAGGTTTGGAGGGTTAGGGGTTTGGTTTAGGGTTAGGGTTAGGGTTAGCGTTACTCTTAGGTTGAAGGGTTAGAAGAGGTTTAGGGTTAGGGTTAGGGTTATGGGTTGGGCTAGGATGAGGGTTAGGGGTTTGGTTTAGGGTTAGTGTTAGGTTTCTGTGTAGATGTTGGGGTTTGGTTTAAGGTTAGGGTTTGGTTAGGGTTAGGGTTTGGTTTAGGGTTACGGTTACGGTTACAGTTAGGTTTAGTTTTATGGTTAGGGTTAGGGTTAGGGTTAGGGTTAGGGGTTAGCGTTACTCTTAAGTTTAGGGTTAGGGTTAGGGTTAGTGTTTTGGTTAATTTTGGGGTTATGGTTATGTTTGGGGTTAGGTGTTGGTGTTAAGTTTGGGGTTAGGGGTTGGGTTTAGGGGTTAGGGATTAGGGTTAGGGTTAGGGTTAGGGTTGAGGTTGGGGTTAGGGTTGGGATTGATTTTGGGGTTAGGGTTGGGATTGTGGTTGTGTTTAGGGGTTGGGGTTGGGGTTAGGTTAGTTTTGGGGTTAGGGTTGGAGTTAGCATTACTCTTAGATTTAGTGTTAGGGTTAGGTTTTGGTTAGCGTTAGGGTTGGGGTTGGGATTAGGGTTAGGTTTAAGGCTAGTTTTAGGGAAGAGCTTGGTTTTAGGATATGTGTTAGGGTTAAATTTAGGGTTTGGGTTAGAGTTTGGACTAGGGCTAGCGTTAGGGTTGGGGTTGAGTTAGGGTAGGGTTGTCTTTGGGGTTGGGTTTAGGGTTAAGGTTAGGGTTGGGGTAGGGGTTAGTGTTAGGTTTGGGGTTAGCGTTAATTTGGGGTTAGGGGTTAGGATTAGGGATAGAGTTAGGGTTGAGGTAGGGGTTGGGGTTGAGGTTAGGGTTAGGGATGGGGTTGGGGTTAGGGTTGGGGTTGGGGTAGGGGTTTAGTGGTTAGGGTTGTGGTTGGGGTTAGTGTTAGGGTGGGGGTTAGTGTTGGGGTTAGGGTTGGTGTTAGGTTTGGGGTTAGGTTTAGGGTTAGCGTTACTCTTGGGTTTTGGGGTTAGGGTTGGGGTTTGGGTTAGTGTTTTGGTTACAGTTAGTGTTAGGATTAGGGTTAGGGTTAGGGGTTGTGGTTAGAGTTGGGGTTAGGTTTAGGGGTTGGGGTTAGTGTTACTCTTGGGTTTAGTGTTGGGGTTGGGGTTTGGTTTATGTTAGGGTTAGGGTTAGGTGTTTTGGTTGGGGTTAGGGTTAGCAATATGGTTGGGGCTAGCGTTACTCTTGGGTTTAGGGTTAGAAGTTTAGGGGTTAGGGTTAGGGCTTTTGGTTAGGGTTGGGGTTATGGTTAAGCTAGGTTGGGGTTAGGGGTTAGGGTGAGTGTTAGTGTTAGCGGTTAGGGTAAGGTTAGGGTTAGGGTTAGGGATTAGGGTTAGTGTTAGGGATGGGTTAGGGTTGGGGTTAGGGTTATGGTTGAGGGTGGAGTTAGGGTTGGGATTGGGTTGGGGGTTAGGGTTGTGATTGTGGTTTGGTTTGGGGTTGGGTTTCGGGTTAGCATTAGTGTTGGGGGTTGGGATTAGGGTTAGGGGTTAGGGGTTAGGGTTAGGGTTAGGGTTAGGGATTAGGTTTAGGGGTTAGGATTAGGGTTAGGGTTGGGGTTGGGGTTAGTTTGAGGTTGGGTTTAGGGTTGTGATTCGGGTTGGGGTTAGAGTTGGGATTGCGGTTGGGTTTAGGGTTGGGGTTGGGGTTAGGGTGAGGTTGGGTTATGGGTTAAGTTCAGGGTTAGGCTTGAGGTTGGGGTGGGGGTTGGGGTTGGTGTTAGGGTTCAGGCTGGGGTTATGGTTATGGTTAGGGTTGGTGTTAGGGTTAGGTATAAGGTTAGTGTTATTGTTAGGGGTAGGGTTAGGGTTAGGTTTTAGGGTTAGGTTTAGGGTTAGGGTTGGGGTTAGAGTTAGTGTTAGGGGTTGCGGTTGGGGGTTAGGGTTAGTGTTATGGTTGGGGTTAGGTGTTTTGGTTAGGGTTAGGGTTAGGGTTAGGGGTTAGTGTTAGTGATAATGTTGGAGGTTAAGGTTAGGGTTAGGGATTAGGGTTGGGGTTAGGGTTTGGGGTTAGGGGTTGGGGGTAGGGAAAAGTTTGGGCTAGGTTATGTGTTAGGGTTAAAGTTAGGGTTGGGTTAGGGTTGGGCCTAGGGATGGGGTTAGGGTTAGGTTAGGATTAGGGTAGGGTTGGCTTTGGGGTTGGGTTAATGGTTAAGTTTAGCATTAGTATTAGGTTTATTGATTAGGGTTAGGGTAGGGTTAGGTTAGGGTTAGGGTTAGCGTTACTCTTGGTTGAGGTTTAGAAGAATTTTTTAGGGTTAGGGTTGGGTTTAGGGGTTAGGTTAGGAGTTGGGGTTAGGGTTAGGATTAGGGGTTAGGGGTTGATGTTGGGGTTAGGGTTGAGGTTTGGGCTAGGTTTGGGATTGGTTTGGGGTTAGGGTTGGGATTGTGGTTGGGTTTGGGGTTGGGGTTGGGGTTTGGATTAGGGTTGGGGTTAGGGGTTAGGGTTGGGGTTGGGGTTGGGGTTAGGTTTGGGGTTGGGGTTTGGGGTTAGTGTTAGGGTTAGCTTTGGGGTTGGGGTTATGGTTCCGGGCAATGGATAGGTTTAGGGCTGGGGGCTGAGTGCTGGGGCTAGGGATAGGACTGGGGCTGGGGCTACGGTTGGGGGTTGGGGGTTAGGGTTTGGGGTTAGGATTGGGGTTACGGTTTGGTTTAGCTTGGGTTTAGGTTTAGGGTTGGGTTTGGCGTTATTCTTGGGTTTAGGTTTAGAAGAGTTTGGGGTTATGGTTGGGGTTAGGGGTTGGGGTTAGGGTTAGTTTTAGGGATAGGATTTGGTTTGGGGTTAGGGTTGGGGTTACGATTAGGGGTTTTGTTTGGGGTTACGGTTGGGGGTTAGATGTGGGGTTAGGGTTTAGGGTTAGTGTTAGGGTTGGGTTTAGGGGTTAGGGTTATGGTTCGGGCAATGGATAGGTTTGGGGCTGGGGCTAGTGCTAGGGCTAGGGATAGGACTAGGAGCTGGGGCTACGGTTAGGGTTAGGGTTGGGGTTTGGGGTTGGGATTAGGGTTAGGGTTTGGTTTAGCTTGGGTTTGGGGTTGGGGTTGGGTTTGGCGTAATTCTTGGGCTTAGATTTAGAAAGGTTGACGGTTATGGTTAGAGTTGGGGTCAGGGTTAGGGTTGGTTTTAGGATTGGGGTTTGATTTGGGGTTGGGGTTAGGGGTTGGGATTAGGGGTTTGGGTTGGGGGTTACGGTTGGGGTTGGGAGTTGGGGTTAGCATTACTCTTGGGTTTAGGGTTAGTGTTGGGGTTAGGGTTGGGGGTTTGATTAGGGTTAGGGTTACGGTTGGGTTTGGGGTTAGGATTTTTGGTTAGAGTTGGTGTTGGGGTTACATTACTCTTGGGTTTGGGGTTAAGAGTTTTGGGGTTAGGGATTTGGGGTTGGGGTTAGGGTTATGTTTGGGGTTTAGATTTGGGGCTGGGGTTGGGGTTGGGGTTAGGGTTAGCATTACTCTTAGGTTTGGGGTTAGAAGAGTTTTGGGTTTGGGGTTTGGTTTGGGGTTGGGGTTAGGTTGGGGTTTAGATTTGGGGCTAGGGTTGGGGTTGGGGTTGGGGTTGAGGAAAAACTTGGGCTTTGGATATGTGTTGGGGTTAAAGTTGGGGTTAGGGTTAGAGTTAGGCCTGGGGCTGGGGTTAGGGTTAGGGTTTGGGTTGGGGTGAGGTTGGCATTGGGGTGGGTTTAACATAGCGTTGGGGTTGTGGTAGGGGTTAGGATTAGGTTTTGGGTAGGGTTAGGGTTAGGGTTAGGATAAGTAATGGGTTAAGGTTTGGAGTAGGGGTTATGGTTGGGGTTGGGGTTAGGGGTTAGGGTTAGGGTTAGGCTTGGGGTTAAGGTTGGGGTTAGGTTTGGGGTTAGGGTTGGGGTTAGCGTTGGGGTTAGGGTTAGGGTTGGGGTTGGGGTTAGGATTAGGGTTAGGGTTAGCATTGTGGTTAGGGTTTGGTTTGAGTTTGGGGTTGGGTTTATGTTTGGGGTTAGGGTTAGAGTTGGTGTTAGGGTTAGGTTTGGGTTAGGGTGAGGTTGGTTTGCGTTACTCTTAGGTTTAGGGGTTAGAATATGTTTAGGGTTATGGTTAGGGCTATGTTAGGGTTAGGGTTAGGGTTATGTTAGGGTTAGGGTTAGTGTAAGGTTGGGGTTAGGGTTAGGGTTGGGTTGGGGTTAGGGTTAGGGTTGGGGTGGGGGTTGGTGTGGGGGGTTTGGGGTTAGGGTTGGGGTTGGGGTTGGTGTTAAGGTTAGGGTTAGGGATAGGGGTTGGGTTTAGGTGTTAGGGTGAGTGTTAGTGTTAAGTTTTCGGTTGGGGTTGGGGTTTTGGTTGGGTTGGGGTTGGGGTTGGGTGTTAGGGTTAGGGGCAGGGTTAGCGTTAGCTTTACTCTTAAGTTTACGGTTAGAAGGTTTAGGGTTAGCGTTGGGGTTAGGGTTAGCTTTGGGTGTTGGGGTTAGGTTTAGGGGTTACGTTTTAGGGTTACTGTTAGGGTTTGGGTTGGGGTTTGGGATTAGTGTTAGCTTAGGATTAGGGTTGGGGTTTAGGGTTAGCATTGGGGTTGGGGTTGGTGTTGGGGTTAGGTTTGGGTTTATGGTCAGGGTCAGGGTCAGGGTTTGGGGTTAGGTTTGGCGTTAGGGTTAGCATTAGTGTTACGGTTGGCGTTAGGGTTGGGGTTAGGTTTGGGGTTAGTGGTTAGAGTTAGGGTTAGGGTAGGGGTTAGGTTTTAGGGGTTAGGCTTGGGTTTGGGGCTGGGGTTGGGTTTGGGGTTAGGGTTGAGGTTGGGGTTAGGGTTGAGATTGGGGTGGGGATTGGGGTTGGGTTTAGGGTTGGGATTGGGGTTGGGTTTGGGGTTGGAGTTAGGGTTAGAGCTGGGTTGGGGTTGGGGTTAGGATTAGGGTTGGGGTTGGGTTGGGGTTGGGGTTGGGTTTAGGGTTAGGGGTTAGGGTTAGGGCTAGGGGTTGGGTTTAGGGTTGGGGTTTGGTTTAGGATTAGGTTTCGGGGTTTTGTTTATGGTTGGGGTTAGGGTCAGGGATTAGTTGTGGGAGTTAGGGCCAGTGTTAGGTTTGGGGTTAGTGTTTGGTTTGGGGTTAGGTTTAGGGGTTTTGGTTGGGGTTGGGTTTGGGGTCAGAGGTTGGGGTTAGGGTTGGGGTTAGTGTTAGGACTAGGGTTATTGTTAGATTTGGGGTTAGCGTTGGGGTTAGGGTTGGGGTTAGGGTCATAGTCAGGGTCAGGGGTTTGGGGTTGGGGTTAGGGTTAGGGTTAGCATTGGGGTAGGGGTCAGGGTTGGGGTTTGGGGTTAGGGTTGGGATTAGTTTTAGGGGTTAGGGTTAGTGTTGTGGTTAGCGTTACTCTTGGGTTAAGGTTTAGGAGAATTTTTGGGGTTGGGGTTGGGGTTAGGTTTGGGGTTAGGTTAGGGTTGGGGTTGGGGTTAGGATTAGGGTTAGGGTTGGTATTGGGGTTAGGGTTGAGGTTGGGCTTAGGTTTGGGATTGGTTTGGGGTTAGGGTTGGGATTGTGGTTGGGTTTGGGGTTGGGGTTGGGGTTAGGATTAGGGTTGGGGGTTAGGGTTAGGTTTAGGGTTAGGGTTGGGGTTAGGGTTAGGGTTGGGGTTGGGGTTAGGGTTGGGTTTGGGGTTGGGGTTTGGGGTTAGTGTTGGGGTTAGCTTTAGGGTTAGGGGTTAGGGTTACGGTTGCGGTTCGGGCTATGGATAGGTTTGGGGCTGGGGCTGAGTGCTGGGGCTAGGGATGGGACTGGGGGCTGGGGCTACGGTTAGGGGTTAGGGGTTGGGGTTGGGGTTTAGGGTTAGGATTGGGGTTGGGGTTTGGTTTAGCTTAGGTTTGGGGTTGGGGTTAGGTTTAGCGTTATTCTTGGGTTTAGATTTAGAAGGTTGACGGTTATGGTTAGGGTTGGGGGTTAGGGTTAGGGTTAGTTTTAGGGATAGGGTTTGGTTTGGGGTTAGGGTTAGGGTTAGGATTAGGGGTTTTGGTTAGGGTTATGGTTAGGGTTAGGGTTAGGGTTAGCATTACTCTTGGGTTTGGGTTTAAAGTTTTGGGTTTGGGGTTAGTGTTGGGGTTAGGGTTAGGGGTTTTGATTAGGGTTAGAGTTACGGTTGGGTTTGGGGTTGGGGTTTTTGGTTAGAGTTGGTGTTAGGGGTAGCATTACTCTTGGGTTTGGGGCTAAAGTTTTGGGGTTGGGATTTGGGGTTAGGGTTTGGGGTTAGCGTTGGCGTTGGGGTTATGTTATGTTTAGATTTGGGGCTGGAGTTGGGGGTTGGGGTTAGGGTTAGCATTACTCTTAGGTTTAGGGTTAGAAGAGTTTTAGGTTTGGGGTTTGGTTTAGGGTTGGGGTTCGGGTTAGGGTTGGGTTTGGATTTGGGGCTGGGGTTGGGGTTGGGGTTGGGGTTGAGGGAAAAACTTGGGCTTTGGATATGTGTTGGGGTTAAGGTTGGGGTTGGGGTTGGGGATTAGGCCTGGGGCTGGGGTTGGGGGTTGGGGTTAGCGTTACTCTTGGGTTTAGGGGTTAGAAGATGTTTAGGGGGTTGGGGTTGGGGTTATGTTAGGGTTAAGTTTGGTGTTAGGGTTAGGGTTATGTTAGGGTTAGTGTTGGTGTTAGGGTTGGAGTTAGGGTTGGGGTTGGGGTGGGGGTTAGGGTTAGGGTTGGGGTGGGAGTTAGGTTAGGGGTTGGGGTTAGGGTTGGGGTTGGGGTTGGTGTTAAGGTTAGGGTTAAGAATAGGATGGGTTTAGGTGTTAGGGTTAGGGTTAGTGTTAAGTTTTCGGTTGGGGTTGGGGTTTGGGTTGGGTTGGGGTTAGGGTTAGTTGTTGGGGTTGGGGGTAGGGTTAGCGTTAGCTTTACTCTTAAGTTTGGGGTTAGAAGGGTTTGGGGTTAGCGTTGGGGTTAGGGGTTAGCTTTAGGTGTTGGGGTTGGGATTGGGGTTAGGGTTTGGGGTTACTGTTAGGAGTGGGGTTAGGGTTTAGGATCAGTGTTAGGCTTAGGATTAGGGTTGGGGTTTAGGGTTAGCATTAGGGTTGGGGTTTGTGTTGGGGTTGGGTTTAGGTTTATGGTCAGGGTCAGGGTCAGGGTTTGGGGTTGGGTTTGGCGTTGGGGTTAGCACTGGTGTTACGGTTGGCGTTGGGGTTGGGTTGGGTTTAAGGTTAGTTGTTGGGGTTGGGTTTAGGGTTGGGGTTAGGTTTGGGGTTAAGCTTTGGTTTAGGGCTAGGATTGGGATTGGGGATAGGGTTGAGGTTGGGTTTAGGGTTGAGGTTGGGGTGGGGATTGTGGTTGAGTTTAGGGTTGGGATTGGGGTTAGGTTTAGTGTTGGAGTTATGGTTAGAGGCTGGGTTGGGGTTGTGGTTAGGATTAGGGTTGGGGTTGGGTTAGGGTTGGGTTTTGGTTTAGGGTTAGGGTTAGGGGTTGGGGCAAGGGTTAGGTTTAGGGTTGGGGTTTGGTTTAGGATTAGGTTTAGGGGTTTTGGTTGGGGTTGGGGTTAGGGTTGGTTTAGGGGTTAGGGATTAGTTGTGGGGTTAGGGCTAGCATTAGGTTTGGGGTTGGTGTTTGGTTTGGGGTTGGGTTTAGGGGTTTTGGTTGGGGTTGGGGGTTGGGGTTAGGGTTGGGGTTTAGTGTTAGGGGTTACTGTTAGGGTTAGTGTTAGGACTAGGGTTATTGTTGGATTTTAGGGTTATCGTTAGGGTTAGGGGTTGGGGGTAGGGTCATTGTCAGGGTCAGGATTTGGTGTTGGGTTTGGGGTTGGGTTAGCATTAGGGTTAGCATTAGCGTTAGGGTTTGCGTTAGGGGTTGGCTTGGGGTAGGGGTCAGGGGTTGGGGTTGGGGTTAGGGTTTGGGTTAGGGATTAGTTTTAGGGTTAGGGTTGGGGTTGGGGTTGGGGTTGGGGTTAGGTTTGATGTTAGGTTTAGGGTAGTGATTGGGGTTGGGGTTATGGTTGGGTTTGAGGTTGGGTTAGGGTTAGGGGTTAGGTATTTTGGTTAGGGTTAGGGTTGGGGTTAGGGGTTGGGGTTAGGGTTAGCGTTACTCTTAGGTTTAGGGTTAGGGACTGGTTTAGGGTTAGGGTTTACGGTTTGGGGTAGGGTTAGGGTTTGGTTTAGTGTTAGTGTTAGGGTTATTGTTGGGGTTAGCGTTACTCTTAGGTTTAGGTTTAGAAGGGTTTAGGGTTGGGGTTAGGGTTGGGGGTTAGTGTTGGGGGTTGGGTCTGGGGTTGGGTTTAGGGTTGGGGTTTGGTTTGGGATTAGGTTTAGGGATTTTGGTTAGGTTAGGGTTGGGGTTAGGAGTTGGGGTTGGGGTTTAGGGTTAGGTTTACGGTTAGGGTTAGTGTTAGGACTTGGGTTATTGTCAGATTTTAGGATTAGCGTTGGGGTTAGGGTTGGGTTTACAGTCAGAATCAGGGTCAGGGTTTAGTGTTAGGGTTGGGGTTAGGGTTAGCGTTAGTGTTAGCATTAGCGTTAGGGTTAGCGTTAGGGTTAGCTTTAGGAGTAAGTGGTTGGGGTTAAGGTTAGGGGTTAGGGTTAGGGTTAGGGTTAGGGATTAGGTTTGGGGTTGGGGTTAGGGTTATGGTTGGGGCTGGGGTTGGGTTTGAGGCTAGGTTTATGGTTGTGATTGGGGTTGGGGTTAGGGTTGGGATTGCGGTTGGGTTTAGGGTTGGGGTTGGGGTTAAGGTTAGGGTTGGGGTTGGTGTTAGCTTTAGAGCTGGGGCTATGGTTATGGTTAGCATTGGTGTTGGGGTTAGGATTAGGGTTAGGGGTTAGGGTTAGGGTTAGGGTTTGGTTGGGTTTAGGGTTGGGGTTTTAGGGTTAGGGTTGTGTTAGGGTTAGGGTTAGGATTGGTTAGGGATAGGGTTAGGGGTTTGGGTTAGTGTTGGGGTTGGGGGGTTAGGTATTTTGGTTAGGGTTAGGGTTAGGGTTAGGGGTTAGTGTTGGTGATAGTGTTAGGGTTAAAGTTAGGGTTAGGGATTAGGGTTAGGGTTGGGGTTAGGTTTTTGGGGTTAGGGGTAGGGAAAAGTTTGGTCTTAGATTATGTGTTAGGGTTAAAGTTGGGGTTGGGTTTAGGGTTAGGCCTAGGGCTGGGGTTGGGGTTAGGTTAGGATTAGGGTAGGGTTGGCTTTGGGGTTGGGTTAATGGTTAAGTTTAGCATTAGTGTTAGGTTTATTGTTGGGGATAGGGTAAGGGTTAGGTTGGGGTTAGGGTTACCGTTACTCTTGGGTTTGGGGTTAGGAAGAGGTTTGGGGTTGGGGTTAGGGTTGGGGTTGGGGGTTTGGTTGGGTTTGGGGTTAAGGTTAGGGTTGGGGTTAGGGTTGGGTTTGGGGTTAGCGTTACTGTTGGGTTTAGGGATAGGTTTGGGGTTACGGTAGGGTTGGGGTTAGGAGTGGGGTTGGGTGTTAGAGTTGGGGTTAGGCTTAGGGAAGGCATTAGGGTTTGTGTTAGTGTTGGGTTAGCATTGTGGTTGGGGTTAGGGTTGAGGTTGGAGTTAAGGTAGTGTTTGGGGTTGGGGTTGGGGTTAGGGTTGTGATTGTTGTTTGGTTTAGGTTTGGGTTTTGGGTTAGCATTAGAGTTGGGGTTGGGATTCGGGTTGGGGTTGGGGTTGGGGTTAGGGTTGGGGTTGGGGTTAGGGTTAAGGTTAGAGTTTGGTTTAGGGTTAGGGTTAGGTTTGGGGTTGGGGTTAGGGTTAGTGTTATTGTTATGGTTCAGGCTAGGGATAGGTTTAGGACTAGGGCTAGCGCTATGGCTAGGAGGTTAGACTTTGGGGTTGGGCTTTGGGGTTGGGTTTGGGGTTAGGTTTGGGTTTGGTTTAGGGTTAGGGGTTGGGGGTTAGGGTTAGGTTTAGGATTAGGGTTTGGTTTAGCGTTAACGTTAGGGTTAGGGATAGTTTTAGGGTTGGGGTATGGTTTGGGGTTACAGTTAGGTTTCAGGGGTAGGGTTATGGATAGGGTTATAGTTAGAGTTAGGGTTACGCTTGGTTTGAGGGTTAGATGAGGTTTGGGGTTGCGGTTGGGGTGAGCGTTTGGGGTTGGGGTTAGGGTTAGGTTTTTGGTTGGGGTTAGGGTTAGTGTTGGGGTTTAGGATTAGGGTTGGGGTTAGGGTTGCGGTAGGGGGTTAGGGTTGGGTTTTGGGTTGGGGCTACGGATAGGGTTGAGTTTGGGGTTAGGGTTGGTGTTGAGGTTAGTGTGATGGTTGGGGTTAATGTTAGGATTAGAGTTGGGATTAGGGTTATGATTCGGGATAGAGATACTTTTGGGACTAGGGCTGGGGCTGGGGCTGGGGTTTGGGGTTAGGATTGGGGGTTGGGGTTACGGTTGGGGTTTGGGGTTTGGTTTGGGGTTAAGTTTGGGGTTGGGTTTGGCGTTACTCTTGGGTTTAGGGTTAGAAGAGTTGTGGGGTTAGGGTTAGCGTTAGGTGTTAGCGTTAGGGTTAGGTTAGGTTTAGGGTGGGGTTTGGTTTAGGGTTTGGTTTAGGGTTGGGGGTTTTGGTTGGGGTTATGGTTGGGTTACTGGTTGGGGTTAGGTTTAGGTTTAGGGGTTTTGATTAGGGTTAGGGTTAAGGTTGGGTTTGGGTTTGGGGTTAGGGGTTTGGTTTGGGGTTAGGATTTGGGTTAGGGTTATGGTTGGGTTTGGGTTTGGGTTAAGGTTTGGGTTAGGGTTGGGGTTGGCGTTACTCTTGGGTTTGGGGTTAGAAGGTTTGGGGGTTGGGGTTGGGGTTAGGGGTTGGGGTTTGGTTTAGGGTTAGGGTTTGGTTTGGGGTTAGGTTAGAGTCCGGGGTAGGGTTTAGGGTTTGGTTTAGGGTTAGGGTTAATGTTAGGGTTAGCTTTACTCTTAGTTTTAGGGTTAGAAGGGGTTGGGGTTGGGGTTAGGGTTAGGGGTTATGGTTAGGGTTGGGTTTAGGGTTGGGGTTTGATTCAGAGTAAGGGTTACGGTTGCAGTTAGGTTTAGTTTTAGGGTTAGTGTTGGTGTTAGGGTTGGGGTTAGAAGGGTTTAGGGGTTATGGTTAAGGTTAGGGTTAGGGTTAGGGGTTTGGGTTGGGGTTGGGGTTGTGGTTGGGGTTGGGGTTAGGTTTAGGTTTGGTTTAGGGTTAGTGTTAGGGTTAGGTCTGGGTGTAGGGTTAGGGTTAGTGTTAGGTTTTAGGGTTAGTATTAGGGTTGGGTTAGGGTTGGGGGTTAGGTTTTGGGTTTGGGGTTATGGTTGGGGTTACGATTAGCGTTACCCTTGGGTTTAGGGTTAGAAGAGATTTGGGGTAGGGGTAGGGGTAGGGTTAGAGTTGGTGTTGGGGTTAGGGTTGGGAGTTAGGGTTAGGGTTAGGGATAGGTGTTTTTGTTATGGTTAGGATTAGGGTTAGGGTTTGTTTTGGGGTTGGGGTTGGGGTTATGGTTGGCGTTACGGTTCCGACTCGGGATTGGTTTAGGACTGGGGCTACTGCTAGGTCTAGGGATAGGGCTGGGGGCTAGGTCTGGGGTTGGGGTTAGAGTTGGGGTTAGGGTTAGGTTTGGGGGTTAGGATTGGGGTTAGTTTTATGGTTGGTGTAGAAGTTAGGGTTAGGGTTGGGGTTGGGGTTGGGGTTAGGGTTATGGTTGGGGTTGGGTTTGGGGTTAGTGTTGAGGGTTGGGTTTAGGGGTAGGTTTAGTGTTAGTGTTGGGGTTTAGGGTTAGGGTTAGGATAGGGTTGGGGTTGGGTGTTGGGTTTAGGGTTATGGTTGGGGTTAGCGTTACTCTTGGTTTAGGGTTTGAAGGGTTTATGGTTAGGGTTAGGGTTTGGGGTAGGTGTTGTGGTTAGGGTTAGGGTTATTGTTAGGTTTAGGTTAGCGTTACCTTAGGTTTAGCTTGGGTTGGTTGGGTTGTGTTTTGGTTACAGTTGGGTGGGGTTAGGGTTAGGGTTGGGATTGTTTTAGGTTTAGGGTTAGGGATCGGGGTGGGGTTAGAGTTTGGTTTAGGGTTAGTGTTAGGGTTAGGTTAGGATTAGCTTTATTCTTGGGTTTGGGTTTAGAGGATTTTGGGGTTAGGTTGGGGTAATGGGTTGGTGTTGGGGTTAGGGCTGGGGTTGAGGTTTGGGGTTAGGGTTTGGTTTAGGGTTTGCTTTAGGGGTATTGGTTGGGGTTAGGGGTTAGGATTAGGGTTAGGGTTTATGGTTACGGTTACGGTTGGGGTTATGGTTAGTATTAGGGTTATGGTTATGCTTTAGGTTTATCGTTAGTGTTAGGGTCAGGTTTGGGGTCAGAGTCAGCGTCAGGGTTTAGGGTTAGGGTTAGGGTTAGGGTTAGCGTTAGGGTTAGCATTAGCGTTAGGGTTAGCATTAGCGTTAGGGTTAGCTTTAGGGTTGGGGTTAGGGTAAGGGATTAGGGTTAGTGTTAGGGTTAGGGTTAGGGGTTAGGGGTTAGGTTTGGGGATTAAGTTAAGGTTAGGGTTAGGGTTGGGGTGGTGTTAGGTTTGAGGTTAGGTTTAGGGTTGTGATTGAGGTTGGGCTTAGTATTGGGACTGCGGTTGGGTTTAGGGTTGGGGTTGGGGTTAGGGTTAGGGTTGGGGGTTAGTGTTACGGTTGGGGATGGGGTTAGGTTTAGGTTGGTATTAGGATTAGGTTTAGGGTTGGTATTAGCGTTAGGTTTAGGGTTGAGTTTAGGGGTTGGGTTTAGGGTTAGCTTTGGGGTTGGGGTTATGTTTACGTTTATGGATCGGGCTAGGGATAGGTTTGGGACTACGGCTGGTGCTAGGAGCTAGGGATAGGACTAGGGCTGGGGCTACGGTTGGTGTTGGGGGTTGGGGTTAGGGTGTGGGTTGGGGTTTGGTTTAGCTTAGGGTTACGGTTGGGGTTAGGTTTAGCGTTATTCTTGGGTTTAGGGTTAGAAGAGGTTGACGGTTATGGTTAGATTTGTGGTTAGGGTTGGGGTTAGATTTAGGGATAGGGTTTGGTTTAGGGTTTGGGTTGGGGTTAGGATTAGGTGTTTTGGTTGGGGTTATGGTTAGGGTTAGGGTTAGGGTTAGGATTAGTGTTACTCTTACGTTTTGGGATAGAACAGTTTTAGGGATAGTGTTAGTGCTAGTGTTGGGGTTAGGGTTAGTGGTTGTGATTAGGGTTAGGGTTACGGTTGGGGTTAGGGATAGGGTTGGGGTTTTTGTTGGGGTTAGTGTTGGGGTTAGGGTTAGCGTTACTCGTGGGTTAAGGTTTAGAAGAGTTTTGGGGTTATGGTTGGGGTATTTGGTTGGGGTTGGTGTTGGGGTTGGGGTTAGCGTTACTCTTGGTTTTAGGGTTAGAAGAGTTTTGGGGTTGGGGTTTGGGGTTAGGGGTTGGTGTTAGGGGATTTGATTGGGGTTAGGGTTATGGTTGGGTTTGGGGTTGGGGTTGGGGGTTGGGTTTGGGGTTGGGGTTGGGGCTTGGGGGTTGGGGTTAGGGGTTGGGGTTAGTGTTGGGATTAGTGTTAACGTTACTCTTGGATTTGGGTTAGAAAGGTTTTGGGTTAAGGTTAGTGTTAGGGTTAGGGTTGGGGTAAGGGCTGGGTTTGGGGTTGGGCTTTGGTTTAGGGTTAGGTTTAAGGTTAGTGTTAGGTTTAGGGTTTGGTTTAGGGTTAGGGTTAGGGTTAGGGTCAGATTTAAGGCTGGGGTTGGAGTTGGGGTTAAGGTTAGGGAAAAAGCTTAGGCTTGGGATATGTGTTAGGGTTAAAGTTAGGTTTGGGGTTAGAGTAAGGCCAAGGGCTGGGGTTGGGTTTGGGGTTGGGTTACAGTGGGTTTGGCGTTGGGGTTGGGTTTGGCGTTAAGTGTTGGGGTTGGGGTTGGGGTTAGGGTTGGGGTTGGGGTTAGCGTTAATCTTGGGTTTGGGGTTAAGAGGTTTAGGGTTAGTGTTGGGGTTGGGGTTGGGGTTAGGGGTTTTGATTGGGGTTAGAGTTACGGTTGGGGGTTGGGGTTAGGGTTTTGGTTAGTATTAGTGTTAGGTTTGGGGTTAGCATTACTCTTGGGTTTGGGGTTAGAAGAGTTTGAGGGTTGGGTTTTAGGTTTGGGGTTAGGGTTAGGGTTAGGGTTATGTTTAGGTTTAGATTTAGGGCTGGGGTTGGGGTTAGGGTTAGGGTTAGCATTACTCTTAGGTTTGGGTTTAGAAGAGTTTTGGTTTAAGGGTTTCGTGTGGGGTTAGGGTTGGGTTTGGATTTGGGCTTTGGTTGGTGTTAGGGTTAGGGTTAGGGGAAAAACTTGGGCTTTGGATGTGTGTTGGGGTTAAAGTTAGGGTTAGGGTTAGAGGTTGGGCCTGGGGCTAGAGTTAGGGGTTGGGTTTGGGTTGGGGTAAGGTTGGCGTTGGGGTTGGGTTTAACGTAACTTTAGGGTTGTGGTAGGGGTTGGGGTTCGGGTTTGGGTAGGGTTAGGTTTGGGGTTGGGGGTTAGGATAAGGGATAGGGTAAGGGTTGGAGTAGGGTTATGGTTGGGGTTGGGGTTAGGGTTAGGGTTAGGGTTGGGTTTAAGGTTAGGGTTATGTTTGGGGTTAGGGTTAGGGTTAGCGTTGGGGTTAGGGTTAGGGTTAGGGTTGGTGTTAGGATTAAGGTTAGGGTTAGCATTGTGGTTGGGGTTCGGTTTGGGTTTGGGGTTAGGTTTATGGTTGGGGTTGGGGTGAGAGTTGGTGTTGGTTGTTAGGGTTAGGTTTAGGGTTATGTCAGGGTTAGGATTAGTGTTAGGGTTGGGGTTATGGTTGGGGTTGGGGTGGGGGTTGGGTTTGGGGTTGGGGTGGGTTTAGGGGTGGGGGTTGGGGTTAGGGTTAGGGTTGGGGTTGATGTTAAGATTAGGGTTAAGGATAGGGTTGGGTTTAGGTATTAGAGTTAGGGTTAGTGTTAAGTTTTCGGGTTGGGGTTGGGGTTTGGGATAGGTTAGGGTTAGGGTTAGGTGTTGGGGTTAGGGGTAGGGTTAGCATTAGCTTTACTCTTAAGTTTGGGGTTAGAAGGGTTTACGGTTAGCGTTGGGGTTGGGTTTGGGTGTTACGGTTGGGATTGGGGTTGGGGTTTAGGGTTAGCATTAGGGTTGGGGTTAGTGTTAGGGTTAGGGTTTGGGTTTATGGTCAGGGGTCAGGGTCAGGGTTTTGGGTTGGGTTTGGCGTTGGGGTTAGCATTAGTGTTACGGTTAGCGTTAGGGTTGGGTGCTGGGTTTGGGGTTAGTGGTTAGAGTTGGGGTTAGGGGTTAGGGTTAGGTTTAGGGGTTGGGGGTTGAGGCTTAGGTTTGGGGCTAGGGTTGGGATTGGGGTTAGGGTTGAGGTTGGGGTTAGGGTTGAGGTTGGGGTGTGGATTGTGGTTGGGTTTGGGGTTGGGATGGGGTTGGGTTTAGATTTGGAGTTAGGGTTAGAGCTGGGTTGGGGTTGGGGTTAGGATTAGGGTTAGGGTTGGGGTTAGGGTTGGGGCTGGGGTTAGGATTAGGTTTGGGTTTGGGGTTGGGGCTAGGGTTGGGTTTGGGGTTAGGGTTTGGTTTGGGATTAGGTTTAGGGGTTTTGGTTGGGGTTAGGGTTAGGGGTTAGTTGTGGGGTTAGGGCTAGCGTTAGGTTTGGGGTTAGTGTTTGGTTTAGGGTTGGGTTTAGCGGTTTTGGTTGGGGTTTGGGGTTGGGGTTAGGGGTTGGGGTTGGGGTTAGGGTTTGGGGTTGGGGTTACTGTTAGGGTTAGTGTTAGGACTAGGGTTATTGTTAAATTTTAGGGTTTGCGTTGGGGTTGGGGTTAGGTTTGGGGTCATAGTCAGGGTCAGGGTTTAGTGTTAGGTTTAGGGTTAGGGTTAACATTAGGATTAGCATTAGCGTCAGGGTTTGCGTTAGGGTTAGCTTTGGCGTAGGGGTCAGGGTTAGGGTTAGGGGTTAGGGGTTAGGGTTAGGGATTAGTTTTGGGGGTTAGGGTTAGGGTTGGGGTTGGGGTTAGGTTTGATGTTAGGTTTGGGGAGTGATTGGGGTTGGGGTTAGGGTTGGGTTTGAGGTTGGGTTAGGTATTTTGGTTAGGGTTAGGGTTAGGGTTAGGGTTAGGGGTTAGGGTTAGTGTTAGGGTTAGGGTTAGGTATTTTGGTTAGGGTTAGGGGTTAGGTTTAGGGGTTAGGGTTAGTGATAGTGTTATGGTTAAGGTTAGGGTTAGGGATTAGGGTTAGGGTTAGGGTTAGGGTTAGGGTTAGGGTTAGTGTTGGTGTTAGTGTTGGGGTTAGGGGTTAGGTTTGAGGTTGGGTTTGGGGTAGTGATTGGGATTGAGGTTGGGGGTTGAGTTTGTGGTTGGGTTTAGGTTTCGATTTGGTATTAGGGTTAGGGTGGGGTTATGGGTTAAGTTCAAGGTTAGGCTTGGGGTTGGGGTTTGGGTTTGGGGTTGGTGTTGGGTTAGGGCTGGGGTTATGGTTATGGTTGGGGTTGGTGTTAGGGTTGGGTTTATGGTTGGGGTTAGGGTTAGGGTTGGGGTTTGGGTTTAGGTTTGGGGTTTAGGGTTTGGTTTAGGGTTGGGGTTGGGGTTGGGGTTAGGGTTAGTGTTGGGGTTTAGGGTTAGTGTTACGATTAGGGTTAGGTATTTCGGTTGGGGTTGGGGTTGGGGTTAGGGGTTAGGGTTATTGATAGTGTTATGGTTAAGGTTAGGGTTAAGGATTGGGGTTATGATTGGGGTTAGGTTTTAGGGTTAGGGTTTAGGGTTGGGGTTTAGGTTTGGGGTTAGGGAAATTGTTTGAGGCTTAGATTATGTGTTAGGGTTAAAGTTAGGGTTGGGTTTGGGAGTTGGGCCTGGGGCTGGGGTTGGGAGTTATGTTGGGATTAGGGTGGGTTTGGCATTGAGGTTGGGTTGGGGGTTGAGGTTGGCCTTACTATTGGGTTTATTGTTGGGTTTGGGGTTGGGGTTATGGTTGGGTTGGGTTTGGGCTACCGTTACTCTTGGGTTTAGGGTTAGTAGAGGTTTAGGGTTGGGGTTAGGGGTTGGGGGTATTGGTTGGGTTTGGGGTTGGGGTTGGGGTTAGCGTTACTCTTGGGTTAAGGTTTAGAAGAGTTTTGGGGTTGGGGTTGGGGGTTAGGTTTAGGGTTGGGGTTAGGTTTTGGGTTAGGGTTAGGATTAGGGTTGGGGGTTGGGGTTAGGGTTGAGGTTGGGGTTAGGGTTGGGATTGGGGTTGGGGTTAGGGTTGGTATTGTGGTTGGGTTTAGGGTTGGGGTTGGGGTTAGCTTTAGGGTTAGGTTTAGGTTAAGTTTTCGGGTTAGGGTTAGGGTTTGGGATAGGGTTAGGCTTAGTTGTTGGGGTTAGTGGTAGGGTTAGCGTTAGCTTTACTCTTAGGTTTGGGTTAGAAAGAGGTTTAGGGTTAGCGTTGGGGTTGGGGTTAGGGTTATGTGTTTTGGTTAGGTTTGGGGTTAGGGTTAGCGTTATCTTATGTTTAGGGTTAGGGTTAGCATTACTCTTATGTTTGGGGTTAGAAGAGGTTTAGGGTTGGGGTTAGGTTTGGGGCTTTTGTAGGGTTGGGTTTACGGTTGGGTTTTGAGTTAGGGTTTGGTGTTGGGGTTACTGTTGGGGTTATGGGTTGGGGTTAGGATTAGGGTTGGGTTTAGGGATTAGGGTTAGTGTTAGGATTGGGTTAGGGTTGGGGTTGGGGTTATGGTTGAGGTTGGAGTTTGGATTGGGATTGGGGTTGGGGTTAGGTTTGTGATTGTGGTTTGGTTTAGGGTTGGGTTTGGGGTTAGCATTAGAGTTGGGGTTGGGATTGGGGTTGGGTGTTGGGGTTAGTGTTAGGGTTAGGGTTACGAGTTGGGGTTAGGGTTAGTGTTGGGGTTAGGATTAGGTTTAAGTTTGGGGTTAGTTTTAGTGTTGGGGTTGGGTCTGGGGCTGGGGCTGGGTTTGGGGTTGGGTGTGTTTTGGGGTTAGCATTGGGTGTGTGGGTAGGCTTGGGTTGCGGTTGGGTTGGGGTTAGGGGCAGGGGTAGGGTTGGGCTAGGTTTGGGGTTAGGGGTAGGTGTGGGGTGGGGTTATAGTTATGTGAGGGTTGGGGTTAGGTTTATGGTTATGGTTAGGGTTGGGGTTGGGTTACGTTTGGGGTTGGGGTTAGGGTTAGCGGTTAGGGTAGGGAGTTGAGGCTTAAGGGTTGGGGTTAGGTTTGGGGTTAGGGTTTGGTTTAGGATTAGGGTTAGGGTTAGGGTTAGGGTTAGCGTTACTCCTAGGTTCAGGGTTAGAAAGGGTTTGGGTTTGGGGTTGGGGTTAGGGTTAGGGGTTTTTGGGGTTGGGGTTAGGTTTGGGGTTGGTTTAGGGTTGGGGTTAGGGTTGGGGGGGTATGGGAAGGGTTTGGGGTTGGGGTTAGGGTTAGTTTTAGGTTTGGGGTTGGGGTTGGGGTTAAGTGTTGAGTGTTGGTGTTGGGGTTGGGGTTAGGGTTGGGTTAGCTTTCAGATTATGGTTGGGGTTGGGGTTTAGTGTTTTGGGTTGGGATTAGTGTTGGGGCTAGGGCTGGGGCTGGGGCTTCGTCTGGGTTTATGGTTGGGGTTAGTTTTTGGGGTTAGGGTTTAGGTTTGGGTTATGGGTTGTGGTTTGTGTTAGGGTTATGGTTAAGGTAAGGGTTGTGTTAGGATTATGGTTATGGTTGGTGTGTGGGGTTAGACTTGGTGTTTGGGTTTTAGGTATGGGGTTATGGTTAGGGTTAGTTTTGGGTTGGGTGTAAGATTAGGGGTTTCATTTATGGTTAGTGTTGGGGTTGGGTTTTAAGATTAGGGTTGGGTCAGGGGTTAGGGTTGGGGTTGGTTTTGGAATTAGGGTTAGGGTTAACGTTACTGTTGGGGTTAGGGTTAGAAAGGTTTGGGTTTAAGGTTGGGGTTAGAATAGGGTTAGGGTTTGGTTTAGTGTATTAGGATTATGGTTGGGTTTGGAATTTATGGCTGGGGTTGGGTTGGGGTTGGGGTTGGGTTACCATTAGGGGTTGGGTTTGGGGCTTAGGGATAGGGTTGGGTTGGGGTTAGGGTTGGGGATAGGGTTGGGGTGGGTTGGGGTTGGGGCTAGGGATGGGGTTAGTGCTGGGGCTACTGCTAACTCTGGGGTTGGGTTTAGGGTTAGGGTTAGGGATAAGTTTGGGGTTAGGGTATTGCTAGGGTTAGGATTGGGTTTGGGGTTGGGTTTACGGTTGGGTTTGGGGTTGGGGTTAAGTCTTCTAGTTGGGGTTAGGGTTAGGGCTAGGTTTGGTTTGGGTTGGGGGTTCGGTTTAGGTTTTGGGATATAGGGTTGGGTTTGGGGTTAGTGTTACGGTTAGGGTTTAGTGTTACAGTTAGCATTAGGGATTAGGGTTAGGGTTAAGTTTGGGGTTAGGGTTTGGGGTTAGGGTTGGGGTTCGGGTTCGGGTTTGGGTTCAGGTTGGGGTTGGGGTTAGGGTTAGGGTTTGTGTTAGGGGTTGGGGTTGGGGTATTTGGGTGACGGTTGGGGTTGGGGTTGGGTTTACGGTTCGCGTATGGGCTTTAGGGTTATGGTTAGGGTTAGGGTTAGGATTAGGGTATAGGATAGGGTTAGTGTTAGGGGTTAGGGTTAGGGTTGGGGTTAGAAGAGTTTTGGTTTAGTGTTAGGGTTAGAATAGGGTTAGTGTTATGGTTGGGGTTTAGTTTTAGGTTTAGGGTTAGTGTTAGGGTTGGGTTGGGGTTAGGGTTGTGTTTGGGGTTGGGGTTATGTTTAGCCTTACTGTTAAGTTTAAGGTTAGAAGAGGTTTGGGTTTAGGGTTAAGGTTAGAATAGGGTTAGGGATAGGAGAAGCATTTAGGGTTTGGGTTAGATTTGGGTTAGGGTTGGGGTTAAGGTTTAAGGTTTATGGTTATGGTTGGGGTTAGCTTTTATAGTTAGGGTTTGGGTCAGGGGTTAGGGATAGGGGTTATGGTTGGGGGTTGGTTTAGGGGCAGGGTTAGGGTTAGGGTTAGGGTTGTGTTAGGGATAGGGTTAGGGCAGGGTTCAGGGTTTAGGGATAGTGTGAGGGTTGAGTGTTAGGGCTAGGGAGAGGGTGAGGGTAAGGGTTAGGGTTAGGATTAAGGTTTAAGGTTTGGGGTTAGGGTTAGGCTTAGGATTTATGATTAGGTTTTGGGTCAGGGTTAGGGTTGGGGGTTGGGGTTAGGGTTAGGGTTAGGGTTGGGTTGGGGTCAGGGTTGGGGTTAGGGTTTGTGTTTCCGGTTAGGTTACCGGTTAGAGTTGGGGTTAGGGTTAATGTTGGGTTAGGGTCAGGGTTTAGGGTTAGGGTTAGTGTTTAGGGTTAGGGTTAGGTTTAGGGTTAGTGTGTGGATTTTAGGGATAGGGTTACGGTTAGGAATAGTATTTAGGGATAGGGTTAGGGTTAGCGTTAGCGTTTAGGGTTTAGGGATACGATTACATTTAGTGTTAGGTTTGGGTTAGGGATAGGGTTAGGGTTTAGTGTTTAGGGTTAGGGTAAGAGTTGGGGTTAGGGCTAGTCCGACAGATGGGGCTGGGGCTGGGGCTGGGTCTTGGTCTAGGGATTAGGATTAGGGTTATGGTTGGGGTTAGGGTTACGGTTACGGTTAGATGTTAGGGTCATTGTTGGTGTTAGGGAAAGTTTTGGGTTAGGCTTGGGGTTGGGATTTGGGATTGGGGTTAGGGTTAGATGAGTTAGGGTTAGGGTTGGGGTTAGGATTTGGGGTTTAGGGATAGGGTTAAGGTTAGTGTTAGGGCTAGGGAGAGGGTAAGGTTTAGGGTTAGGGTTAGAGTTGGGTTAGGGTTAGTGTTAAGGTTTAAGGTTTAGGTTTAGGGTTAGTGTTAGGGTTTATGGTTGAGGGTTTGGGTCAGGGGTTAGCGTTAGGGGGTTGGGTTTGGGGCTAGGGGAGAGGGTTGGGGTTGGCGGCTTGGGCTGGGTCTGGGGCTGGCTGTGCTGGTCTGGGGCTAGGGCTGGGCTTAGTGCAAGGGTTGGGCTTCAGGGATGGGATTATAGTTGGGTTTGGGGTTGGGGTAGGGTTGGGGTTAGGGTTGGGGTTGGAGTTGGGGTTGGGGTTGGGGTTGGGGCTGGGGCTAGGGAATGGGGCTAGGGGTAGGGTTAGGGTTAGGGGTTTAGGTTAGGGTTAGTGTTGGTGTTTGGGGTTTAGGGATAGGGTTACAGTTAGCATTAGGGTTGGGTTGGGGTTGGGGTTAGGGTAGGGCAAGAGATATTGCTAGGTCTGGGGCTAGGTCTTGGCCTAGGGCTAGGGTTAGGGTTAGGGTTATGGTTATGTGTTAGGGTCATTGTTAGTGTTAGGGATAGGTTTGGGTTGGGGTTGGGGTTAGGGTTAGGGTTAGGGTTAGGAGTTAGGGATAGGGTTGCGGTTGGGGTTCAGGGTTTAGGAATAGGGTTAGGGTTAGTGTTAGGGGTAGGGTGAGGGTAGGGGTTACGGTTGGGGTTAGGGTTAAGTTGGGGTTGGGGTTAGGTTTAGGGTTTGGGGTTGGGGTTAGGGTTTGTGCTTGGGGTTTGGGTCAGGGTGAGGGTTAGGAGTTAGGGTCAGGGTTGGGGGTAGGTGTATGTGTTGGGGTTTGGGTTAGTGTTAGGGTTGGGGGTTGGGTTCAGGGTTTAGGAATATGGTTAGTGTTGGGTTTGGGGCTAGGGAGAGGGTTGGGGCTATGGTTAGTGCTAGGGCTGGGGCTGGGGCTATGGTTAATGTAGGGTTAGGGTTCAGGGGTTGGGGTTATAGATAGGTTTGGGGTTAGGGTAGGGTTGGGTTTGGGGTTGGGGTTGGAGTTAGGGTTGGGGTTGGGGTTGGCGTTACTCTTAAGTTTGGGGTTAGAGGGGTTTGGTTTTGGGGTTGGTGTTAAAATAGGGTTGGGGTTGGGTTGGGGTATTGGGGTGAGGGTTGGGTTGGGGTTAGGGTTGGGGTTTGGGGTTGGGGTTTGGGTTGAGTGTTGGGGTTAGGCTTTAGGGTTTGGGGTTAGTGGTTGGTGGTAGGGGTAGGGGTATGGGATGGAGTTAGGGTTAGGTTGAGCATTGAGTTGGGGTTAGGGTTAGGGTCAGGGTTTGGGGTTTAGGGATATGGTTAGGTTAGGTTTGGGGTTAGGGATAGTGTCAGGGGTTAGGGTTAGGTTTAGGGGTAGGTTTGGGGGTTGTGGTTAGGGTTAGCGTTAGGATTTGGGGTTAGGGTTGGGGTTTGGGGTTGGGGTTACAGTTAGGATTAGTGTTAGTGTTGGGGTTTGGGTTACGTTTGGGGTTGGGGTTAAACGTTGGTGTTGGGATTTGGGGTTGGGGTTAGCGTTAGTGTTAGGGTTTGGTTTAGGCTTAGTGTTGGTGTTAGGGTTAGGGTTAGTGTTAGTGTTGGGTTACCTTTAGGGTTAGTGGTAGGGGTAAGGGTAGGGGTATGGGTTGGGGTTGGGTTTAGGGTTGGTTGGGGGTTAGGGTTAGGTTTGGGGTTGGGGTTTGGGGTTTGGGGTTTAGCGTTAGAGATAGTGTTAGGGGGTTGGTTGGGGTTTAGGTTGGGGTTTGGGTTTAGCATTAGGGTTGGATTTGGGGTTGGGGTAGGTTTTGGTTGTAATGCTGGGATTGGGGTTAGGGATAGGATTGGGGTTAGCATTACTTTTGGGGTTAGGGGTAAAGGGGTTTGGGTTTGGGTTTACGGTTGGGAATATGGTTACGGTTACGGTTGGGGTTAGGGATTGGGTTGGGGTTAGGATTAGGTTTGGGTTTGGGGTTGGGGTTGGGGTTTATGCTTGGGGTTTGGGTCAGGGTGAGGGTTGGGGGTTAGGGGTTAGGGTTAGGGATAGTGGTATGTGTTGGGGTTTGGGTTGGTGTTCGGGTTGGGGTTGGGTTCAGGGTTTAGGAATAGGGTTAGGGTTAGGTTTGGGGCTGGGGAGAGGGTTAGGGCTACAGTTAGTGCTAGGAGCTGGGGCTGGGGCTGGGGTTAGTGTGGGGTTGGGGTTCAGGGGTTGGGATTATGGTTGGGTTTAGGGTTGGGTTGTTATTGGGGTTGGGGGTTGGGGTTGGAGTTAGAGTTGGGGGTTAGGGTTATTGTTACTCTTAAGTTTGGGGTTAGAAGAGTTTGGGTTTGGGGTTAGCGTTAGAATAGGGTTAGGGGTTGGGTTGGGGTATTGGGGTGAGGTTGGGGTTGGGGTTAGGGGTTGGGGCTTGGGTTTGGGGTTGGGGTTGGTGTTCGGGTTGAGGTTTAGGGTTAGCGTTAGGGTTAGGGGTTAACGATAGGGGTAGTGGTATGGGTTGGAGTTAGGGTTAGGGTTAGCATTGTGTTAGGGTTGGGGTTTAGGGTTTAGGGTTAGGGTTAGGTTGGGTTTGGGGTTGGGGTTAGTGTTGGGGTTAGGGGTAGGTTGGGGGTGGGTTTAGGGGTTGTGGTTGGGGTTAGGGTTTAGGATTTGGGGTTGGGGTGAGGGTTTATGGTTGGGGTTGGGGTTAGGTTTAGTGTTAGGGTTAGACTTTGGGTTGGGGTTGGGGTTAGGGGTTGAGGGTTAGGGTTAGGTTTGGGATTTGCATAAGGGTTATGGTTGGGGTTAGTGTTAGTGTTTGGGTTGGGGGTTGGGGTTAGCGTTAGTGTTAGCGTTAAGTTTAGGCTTAGTGTGAGTGTTGGGGTTAGGGTTAGTGTGAGTGTTGGGTTACGGTTAGGGGTAGGGAGTAAGGGTAAGGGTAGGGGTATGGATTGGGGTTAGGTTTAGGGGTTGGGTTTGGTGTTGGTAAGGGTTGGGGTTAGCTTTACTGTTTGGGTTTGGGGTTTAGGATTAGGGTTAGGGTTAGTGCTAGGGTTGGATTTGGGTTTGGTTTTAGATTTGGGGTTGGGGTTAGGTTGGGGGTTAGGGTTGGTTTAGTTTTGGTGTTGGGTTGGGGTTAGTGATAGGATTGGGTTAGCATTACTGTTAGGTTAGGGGTAGAAGGGGTTTGGGTTTAGGGTTACAATTAGAATAGGGTTAGGGTTAGGGTTAGTGTGCGGTTAGGGTTAGGGTTGGGGTTGGGTATAGGGTTAGGGTTGGGGCTGGCGTTACACTTGGGGTAAGGCTAACGGAGGTTCGGTTTGGGGTTGGGGTTTGGTTTAGGGTTGGGTGTGGGGGTAGGGTTAGTGTTAAGATTGGGTTGGGGTTAGGGTTGGGATTTGGGTTTATGGTTAGGGTTAGGGTTAGGTTTAGGGGTAGGGTAGAGGTTGTGGTTGGTTTTAAAGTTAGGTTTAGTGTTGGGTTTAGGGTGTGGGGTTTAGGGTTGGGTTTAGGGAAAATGTTTAAAGTTTAGGGTTGGGGTTAGGGTTAGGGTTAGGATTAGGTTTAGGGTTTAGGGTTAGGATTATGGTTGGGGTTGGGGTTAGGGTTTGCAGTAGGGTTGGTGTTTAGTGTTGGGGTTGGGGTTTAGGGGTTATGGATAGTGTTAGGGTTACGGTTACTTTTAGGATTAGGGGTAGGTTTTGGGGTTGTGGTTGGGGTTAGGATTAGGGTTAGGGTTGGGTTAGGGTTAGGGATAGGGGTAGGGGTATGTGTGGGTTTGGGTTAGGGTTAGAGCAGAGTTAGGGTTAGGGGTTGGGTTTTAGGAATACGATTAGGGTTAAGGTTAGTGTTAGGGGTAGTGGTAGGTTAGGGTTAGGGTTACAGTTGGGGTTAGGGGTTAGGGTTAGGTTTGGGGTTAGGGTTAGGGTTAATTTGGGTTTAATGTGGGGTTAGGTTTGGGGTTGGAGTTATGGTTGGGGTTAGTGTTAGGGTTAGGTTTGGGGTTAGGATTAGGCTTAGGGTTAGGGATGGGGGTAGGGTTATGTGTTGTGGTTAAGTTTAGTGTTGGGGTTAGTGTTAGGGTTGGGTGCGGTTGGGGTTGCAGTTAGGGTTACGGTTGTTACTCTTACGTTTAAGGTTAGATGAGGTTTAGGTGTAGGGTTAGGGGTTAGAATAGGGTTAAGGTTATGTTTAGTTTTTAATGTTAGGTTAGGGTTGGCGTTAGGGATTGGGGTTGGGTTTAGGGTTAGGGTTAGGGTGTTAGGGGTTACGTTTGGGGTTTGGGTTAGGGTTAGGGTTTGGGGATTTAGGGTTGTTAGGCTTGTTAGGGTTGGGGTTAGGGTTAGCGCCACTGTTGGGGTTTGGGTTGGGGTTAGGTTTAGGGTTAGGTTAGGGCTAGGGTGCTTTGGGCTTATGTGCTCGGTTAGGGTTTAGGGTTTAGGGGTTAGGGTTAGGGTTGGTGTTCAGGTTGGGGTTGGTTTGGGTTAGGGTTGGTTTAGGGTTAGGGGTTAGGGGGTTGGGTTAGGGTTGGGGTTAGGGCTAGGGTTGGGGTTAGGGTTAGTTGTGTTAGGGTTAGGGTTGCTGGTGGTTAGGAGTACTGTTGGGTTGGGGTTATTAGGGTTGGGATTTAGGGTTAGGGGGGTTAGGTTTAGGGTTTGGTTTAGGTTATGTTGGGTTTGGGTTTAGGGTTAGGGTTGGGTAGGGTTTTTGGTTTTTAGGGTTTTGAGCGTTAGCGTTATGGTTGGTTAGGGTTAGGGTCAGGGTTAGGGTTTGTTGGGGTTAGGTTAGGGTTTCGGGTTTGGGTTAGGGTTAGGGTTAGGGGTTGGGGTTTGGGTTGGTTAGGGCTTAGGGTTGGGGTTAGGGTTTGGGTTAGGGTTGGGGTTAGGGTTTGGGGTTTGGCTTTGGGTGATGGTTGGGGGGGGTTGGGGGTTGGTGTTAGGGCTGGGGTTGGGGTTGGCTAGGGTTGGGTTAGGGGTTAGGGTTTGTGGGTTAGGGTTTGGGGTTGGCTGGGGTTAGTGTTGGGGTTTGGGTTGGGGTTAGGGTTGGGGTTGGGGTTGGGGGTTGGGGCTGGGCTAGTGATTGGGGTAAGGGCTGGTGCTGGGGCTGGGGCTATGGCTGGTGCTAAGGTTAGCGTTGGGGTTGGTGTTTGGGGTAGGGGTTGGGTTTGGGTTTGGGATTTGGGGTTAGGGTTAGGGTTGGGGCTAGCATTGGTGTTATGTTTTGGGGGTTTGGGCTTGGGGTTGGGGTTGGGGCTAGGGATAGGGTTGGGGCTACGATTGGGGTTGGGGTTTAGGGGTTAGGGATATGTGTGGGGTAGGGGTAGGGTTAAGGGAAGCGGTATGTCTGGGGGTTGGGGTTAGGGTTAGGGTTGGGGTTTAGGATTTGGGGTTGGGGTTGGGGTTAGGGCTGGGAATAGGGTTAGAGCTAGGGATAGTGCTGGGGCTGGGGTTAGGGGTTCGGGTTAGGGTTAATTTTGGGGTTAGGGGTTGGGGTAGGTTTGGGACTTCTGGTTAGGTTTGGGTTTGGGGTTATGGTTGGATTAGGGTTCGAGTTGGGGTTGGGGTGTGGATTTTGGGGTTAAGGTTAGTGTTGGGGTTGGGTTTGGGGTTGGGGTTGGGTTTGGTTTTGGGATTTAAGTTATGCTTAGGTTGGGGTGTAGGGTTTGGGTTTGGGGTTGGTGTTGGTGTTGGGCTTAGGGGTTGGGGTTTGGCGTTAGGGGGTTGGGGTTGGGTTTGGGGTTAAGGTTAGTTTTGGATTTGGGGTTAAGGTTAGGGTTATTGTTGGTGTTGGTGTTAGGGTTGGGGTTGGGCTTAGTGTTAGGGTTAGGGTTGGGTTTAGGGTTAGGGTGTGTTTAGGGTTAGGGTTGATGTTGGGTTTAGGATTAGGGATAGGGTTAGTGTTACTGTTGGGGTTATGGTTAGAAAAGTTTAGATTTGGGGTGAGGGTTGAATAGGTTTGGGGCTAAGGTTGGGGGTGGGGTTAGGGTTAGGTTGGGGTTTGTGTTGGGGTTGGGGTTATGTTTAGCTTTACTGTTAGGGTTGGGGTTAGAAGGGTTTGGGTTTAGGGTTGGATTTAATTTGGGGTTAGGGTTAGGATAGAGTTGGGGCTAAGGTTAGGGTTAGAGTTGGGGTTGGGTTGGGGTTTAGTATTGAGGTAGGATTAGGGCTAGGGATAGAGTTAGGGCTAGGGTTATGTTTGGGGTTTGGGGTTGGGGTTACGGGTAGGGATAGGGGAAGGGGTATGGCTTGGGGTTAGGGTTGGGGTTGGGGTTGGGTTGGGGGTTGGGTTGGGATTAGGGTTAGGGTTAGGGAAGGATTAGGTTTGGGGTTGGGGTTTAGTGTTAGGGTTAGTGTTGGAGTTTGGGGTGGGGTTAGGAATAGTGTTGGGGTTAGGGTTACTCTTAAGGTTAGGAGATAGGGTTGGGGTTATGTTTACGGTTATGGTTGGGGTTACGGTTGGGGTTAGGGTTAGGGGTTCGGGTGAGGTTTAGGGTGAGACATAGAGTTTATGGTTAGGGTTTGGTTTTAGGTTTATGGTTAGGGTTGGGTTAGGGTTAGGGTTGTGGTTGGGGTTAGGGTTAGGTTTAGGGTTAGCGTTACTGTTGGGGTTAGGGTTAGAAGAGGTTTAGGTTTGGGGTTCGGTTTAGAATAAGGTTAGTGTTGGGGTTAAGGTTTAGGTTTAGGATTAGGGTTAGTGTTAGTATTGGTGGTTACGGTTGGGGTTAGTGTTAGTGTTAGGTGTGTTAGCATTGGGGTTAGGGTAAGTGTTTAGGGTTAGGGGTTAGGTTTGGGGTTTAGGGTTTAGGGATAGGGTTAGGGTTATTGATAAGTTTAAGGTTGTGTTAGGGTTGGGGTTACGGGTAGGCTATGGGGTATGGTTGCAGTTTCGGTGTGGGATGAGTGTTAGGGTTAGGGATAGGGTTGGGTTGGCGTTTGGGTTGGGGGTTAGGGTTAAGGTCTAGGGTTTGGGGTTAGGGTTCGGGTTGGGGTTTAAGGTTTGGGGTTAGGGTTAGGGGTAGGGCTAGGGATAGGGGTAAGGACTAGTGCTGGGGCTGGGGCTACGGCTACTGCTAAGGTTAGGATAGCGTTAATGTTTGGGCTTAGGGTTGGGTTTGAGAGTTGGGGTTAAAGTTAAGGTTAGGGTTAGCGTTGGTGTTAGGTTTTAGGGTTTAGGCTTAGTGTTAGGGTTGAGTGTTAGGGGCTGGGGATCGGGTTAAAGTTGGGGTTAAGGTTGGGGTTAGGATTAAGGTTAGGATTTAGGGTTTGGTGTTGGGGTTTAGAGTTGGGGCTAGGGATATGGTTGGAGCTAGGGATAGTGCTGGGGCTAAGGTTGGGGTTAGGTTTAGGGACAGGGTTGGGGTTAGGGGTAGGGGTGGTTTTAGGATTTCTTGTTAGGGTTAGTGTTAGGTTTATGGTTGGATTAGGGTAGTGGTTGGGGTGAAGAGTTTAGGGGTTAAGGTTAATGTTGGGGTTGGGGTTTGGGGTTAGGGTTAGGTTTAGGATTTAGGGTTTGGGTAGGATTAGGGTTGGGGTTTGGATTAGGGTGCAGAGTTTGGGGTTAGGGTTGGTGTTAGGGTTTGGGTTTGAGATTAGGATTAATGTTAGGGTTAGGGTTACTCTTAGGGTTAGAGTTAGGGTTAGGGTTAAGATTATGGTTAGTGTTACATTTACGGTTGGGGTTGGGGGTTAGGGTTGGGATTAGAATGAGGGATAGAGTTTGGGGTTAGGGTTAGGGTGAGTGTTAGTGTTGGTTTGAGGTTGGGGTTAGAGTTGGTGTTCGGGTTAGGGTTAGGTTTGGGGTTAGGGTATGTTTGGGGTTAGGGTTGTGGTTGTGGTTGGGGTTGGGGTTAGGTTTAGGGTTAGTGTTACTGTTAGGGTTGGGGTTAGAAGTTTGGATTTGGGGTTAGGGTTAGAACAGGGCTAGGGTTACGGTTGGTGTTGGGGTTAGGGTTAGGGAGTTGGGGTTTGATTCTGGTTACGGTTAGGGTTAGGGTTGGTTTAGGGTTTGTGTTGGAGTTAGGGTTTGGGGTTTAGTGTTAGGGTTAGGGTTAGGGTTCCGGTTAGGTTAGGCTTTAGGGTTAGGATTAGCGTTATTGGTTAGGGTTATGGTTAGGGTTTAGGATTAGGGTTAAACTTGGTGTTAGGGTTAGTGTTAAGTTTAGGGTTGGGGTAGGGTTAGGGTTCGGGTTGGCTTTGGGGTCAGCATTAGCGTTAGGTTTAGGGTTGGGGTTGGGGTTAGGGTTTATGGTTTAGAGATAGGGTGAGGGATAGAGTTAGGGTTAGGGTTAGGGTTGGGTTAGGGTTAGGTTAGCTTTGGGGCTGGGGCTAGGGCTGGGGCTAGGATTACGGTTATGTTTAGGCTTAGGGGTAGGGAAGGGGTTGGGGTTGTGGCTAGTGTTACTGTTGGGGTTAGGGTAGAAGGGTTTAAGTTTGGGGTTACGGTTGGAATAGAGTTAGATTTGGGGTTTAGTACTTGGGGTTAAGGTGAGTTTAGGGTTAGAGTAAGGGTTTAGGGTTCGGGTTAGGTTCATTGTTTAGGGTTAGGGTTAGGGTTGAGGAAGAGGTATGTTAGGGGTTGTGGTTAGGGTTAGGGTTAGGGTTCAGTGTTAGGATTAGGGTTAGGGATAGAGGTAGGGTTATGGTTAGGGTTGGGTTAGGGTTAGGGGTAGGGGTAAGGGTAGGGCTAGGTTTAGGATTAGGGGTAGGGGTAGGGGTACGGATAGGGGTTGAGGTTGGTGTTAGGGTTAGGGTTAGGTTTGGGTTGGGGTTAGGGTTAGTGTTTGGGGTTGGGGGTTGGGGTTTAGGGAAGAGGTATGTTAGGGGTTGTGGTTAGGGTTAGGTTAGGGTTCAGTGTTAGGATTAGGGTTAGGGATAGAGGTAGGGTTATGGTTAGGTTTGGGTTGGGGTTAGGGGTAGGGGTAAGGGTAGGGCTAGGTTTAGGGCTAGCGCTAGGAGCTGGGTTTGGGGTTAGGGGTAGGGGTAGGGGTACTGATGGGGGTTGAGGTTAGTGTTAGGGGTTAGGGGTTAGGTTTGGGTTGGGGTTAGGGTTGGTGTTTAGTGTTAGGGTTGGCGTTGGGGTGAGTGGTACAGTTACTGTTGTTGCTAGGGTTGGGGTTGGGGTTGGGTTGGGGTTGGGGTTAGGGGTAGGTTTGGGGCTAGCACTGGGGCTGGGGTTTAAAGCAAGGGCTATGTCTGGGGCTGGGGCTGGGACTAAGGTTGGGGTTAGGGTTAGGGGTAAGGGTAGGATTGGGGGTTGAGGTTGGTGTTAGTGTTAGGGTTAGGATTGGGTTAGGGTTAGGGGTTGGGTTTGGGGTTGGGGGTTAATGTTAGGGTTAGTGTTAAGTTTGGGGTTAGGGTTAAGGTTAGGGGTTAGGGTTTATGGTTTAGGGTTGGGGTTGGGGCTAGCGTTGGATTTGGGGCAGGGCTGGTGCTGGGGCTGGTGCTACGGCTGGGGCTAAGGTTAGGGTTAGTGTTGGGGTTAGGTTTAGGATTTAGGGTTAGTGTGGTTTTGGGGGGTAGGTTTGGGGTTAGTATTAGGTTTTAGGGTTTAAGATTAGGTTTAGGGGTTAGGGATGGGGTTGGGGCTGGGGTTGGGGTTAGGATTAGGGGTTAGGGTTATGGGTAGGGGTAGGGGTAGGAGTAGGGGAGGGTGTATGGCTTGGGGTTGGGGGTTGGGATTGGGGTTTGGGTTTATGGTTGGGGGTTAGTGTTAGGGCTGGGGATAGGCTTGGGGCTATGGTTAGTGCTGGGGCTAAGTTTATTGTTAGGGTTAGTTATAGAGGTTAGGGCAGCGGTAGGGGTAGGGGTTTGAGTATGGGTTGGGGTTATGTTTAGGGTTGGGTTAGGGGTTATGTTTAGGGTTTAGGCTTTGGGGTTGGGGTTAGGGTTGGGATTAGGGTTAGGGATAGGGTTAGAGCTAGGGATAGTGCTAGGGCTAAGGTTAGGGTTAAGGTTAGGGTAGGGGTTAGGGGTTAGGGGTAGGGATAGATTTCGGACTTCTTGTTAGGGTTGGTGTTATGTTTATGGTTGGATTAGGGTTAGGGTTGGGGTGTGGTGTTTGGGGTTAAGGTTAATGTTGGGGTTAGGGTTTGGGGTTAGGGTTAGGTTTAGATTTAGTATTTGGGGTTTGGGTAGGGTTAGGATTAGGGTTAGGATTAGGGTGCAGAGTTTGGGGTTAGGGTTGGTGTTAGCGTTTGGGGTTAGGGTTAGGATTAATGTTGGGGTTAGGGTTACTCTTGGGGTTGGGAGTTAGGGTTGGGGGTTAGGGTTAGGGTTATGGTTAGTGTTACGTTTATGGTTGGGGTTAGGGGTTAGGGTTAGGGTTAAAGTGAGGATAGGGTTTGGGGTTAGGGTTAGGGTGAGTGTTAGTTTTGGTTTTGGGGTTAGGGTTAATATTAGGGTTAGGGTTGGGTTTAGGGTTAGGGTATGTTTAGGGTTAGGGTTGGGGTTGGGGTTGGGGTTGGGGTTAGGTTTAGGGTTAGTGTTACTGTTAGGGTTAGGGTTAGAAGGTTTAGATTTGGGGTTAGGGTTAGAACAGGGTTGGGGTTGGGGTTAGGATTGGGTTGGGGTTGGTGTTGGTGTTGGGGTTAGGGTTAGGGTTGGGGTTTCGGTTGGGGTTGGAGTTAGGGTTAGGGTTAGGGTTGGGGGTACAGTTAGTGTTGTTGCTAGGGTTGGGGTTGGGTTGGGGGTAGGGGTAGGGGTAGGGGTAGGTTTGGGGCTAGTGCTGGGGCTGGCGTTTAAAGATAGGGCTATTACTGGGGCTAGGACTGGGGTTAGGGTTGGGGTTAGGGGTAAGGGTAGGATTAGGGGTTGAGGTTAGTGTTGGTGTTAGGGTTAGGGGTTGGTTTACTGTTGGGGTTAGGTTTGGGGTTGGGGTTGGTGTTGGGGTTGGTGTTGGGTGTGGGGTTAAGGCTAGTTTTAGGGTTAGGTTTAGGGTTGGGGTTAGGGTTTATGGTTTGGGCTTGGGGTTGGGGCTAGGGTTGGTTTTTAGTGCAAGGGCTAGTGCTGGGGCTGGGGCTACACATGGGGCTAAGGTTAGGGTTAGTGTTTGGGGTTAGTGTTAGGTTTGGGTTTGGGATTTGGGGTTAGTGTGGTTTTAGGGGTAAGTTTGGGTTTAGTGTTGGGTTTTGGCGTTTGGGATTGGGTTTGGGGTTGGGGTTGGGGCTGGGGTTGGGGTTGGGATTAGGGGTTGGGGTTACGGGTAGGGGTAGGGGTAGGAGTAGGGGAAGGTGTATGGCTTGGGGTTGGGGTTAGGGTTGGGTTAGGGTCAGGGGTTGGGGTTTGGGTTTATGGTTGGGGTTGGGGTTGGGGCTGGGGATAGGCTTGGCACTACGGCTAGTGCTGGGGCTAAGGTTGGGGTTAGGGTTGGGGCTAGTGTTGGGGTTGGGATTAGAGCTGGGGCTGGGGCTGGGGCTAGGAGTTAGGGTTAGGGGTTAGGGTTGTGTTTGGGGTTGGGGTAGGGTTAGGGTTAGGGTTGGGGTTGGGGGTTGGGGTTGGGGTTAGCGTTACTGTTAGGTTAGGGTAAGAAGTTTAGATTTGGGTTAGGTTTATTGTTTGGGGTTCGTGTTGGGGTTAGGGGTTAAGGCTATGGGTAGGGGGTAGAGGAAGGGGTATGGGTTGGGGTTAGGGTTAGGGTTAGTGTTAGGGTTGGGTTAGTGTTAGGGTTAGCTTTAAGGTTAGGGTTTAGGATTTATGGTTATGGTTGGGTTTAAGTTTAGGGCTAGGGATAGGGTTGGGGCTGGGGGCTGGGGCTGGGGTTAGGGGTTAGGGTTAAGTTTGGGTTTAGGGTAGGGGTTGGGGTTGGGTTTGGGGTTGGTGATGGGGTTAGGGGTTGGGCTTAGGGTTGGGGCTAAGGCTGGGGTTGGGGCTGGGGCTGGTGCTGGGGCTTGGGCTGCAGCTGGGGCTGGGGTTGGGGTTAGGGTTGGGGTTGGGGTTGGGCTTGGGCTTGGGCTTGGGGCTATGGCTGGGGATAGGGATAGGGCTGGTGATAGGGCTGGGGCTGCGGCTGGGGCTAGGGTTCAGGTAGGGGTTAGCATTAGCGATAGGGTTGGGGTTAGGGCAGGGTTGGCTTTGGGGTTGGGGTTTGGGGTTGGGGTTTGGGGTTAGGGCTAGGATTGGGGTTGGGTTTAGGGTTCCTCTTGGGGTTGGGAGTTGGGGTTGGGGTTACGGTTACGGCTATGGTTGGGGTTATGGTTGGGTTTAGGATTAGGGATTAGTGTTAGGGTGAGGAATAGAGTTTAGGGATAGGGTGGCTGTTAGGGTTATGGTTAGGGTTGTGTTAGGGTTAGGGTTGTGGTTGGGGTTAGTGTTAAGTTTAGGGTTAGCGTTACTGTTAGAGTAAGGGTTAGAAGAGGTTTAGGTTTAGGGTTAGGTTTAGAAAGGCTACGTTTGGGGCTGGGGTTTAGAGTTAGGATTAGGGTTAGTGTTAGTATTGGTGGTTACAGTTAGGGTTAGCATTAGGGTTGGGGTTGTGTTAGCATTGGGGTTGGGGTAAGTGTTTCGAGTTAAGGTTGGGGTTAGGGTTTGGGGTTTAGGGATAGGGTAGGGGTTATGGTTATGGTTATGGTTGTGTTAGGGTTAGGGTTAGGGTTTAGGTAAGGTGTGGGGTACGGTTTGGGTGTGGCGTTAGTGTTGGGGATAGGGTTGGATTAGTGTTTGGGTTGGGGTTAAGGCTGGGGTATAGGGTTTAGGGATAGGGTTGGGGTTTAGGGTTTAGGGTTGTGGTTATGGTTGGGGTTGGGGTTAGGGCTGGGGCTAATGTTGGGGCAGGGCTGGTGCTGGGGCTGGGGCTGCGGCTGGGGCAAAGTTTGGGGTTAGGGTTTAGATTTTAGGGTTAGGGTTGGGGTTGGGCTTTGGGGTTGGTGTTAGTGTTATTGGTTGGGGTTGGGGTTAGGATTAGTTTAGATTTGGGTTTGGGTTTGGGGTTGGTGTTGGTGTTAGGGTTAGGGTTGGGATTAGGGTTGGGGTTAGGGTTAGGTTTAGGGTTGGGGGTGGGTTCATGGTTGGGGTTTGGGTTGGGACTAGGTTAGGGGTTGGGGTTAGTGTTACTGTTGGGGTTAGGGTTAGAAGAGGTTTAGATATGGGGTTGGGGTTAGAATAGGGTTAGGGTTAGGATTAGGGGTGGGGTTGGGGTTGGGGCTGGGGTTGGGTTGGGGTTAGGGTTGGGTTTGGGTCTGAGTGCTGGGGCTGGGGTTTAAAGCTAGGGCTAGGTCTAGGGATAGGGCTGGGTCTGGGGTTGGGGTTGGGGTGGGGTAAGGGTAGGATTAGGGGTTGGGGTTAGTGTTAGGGTTGGGGTTGGGGTTGAGTTGGGGTTGGGGTTGAGGGTTAGGGCTAGTTTTGGGGTTGGGGTTGGGGTTTATGGCTTGGGGTTAGGATTATGGCTAGGGTTGGTTTTAGGGCAGGGCTGGTGCTGGGGCTGAGGGGCTACACATGGGGCTAAGGTTGGGGTTGGTGTTTGGGGTTGGTGTTGGGTTTGGGTTTGGGATTTGGGTTTAGTGAAGGTTTGGGGGTAGGGGTAGGGGTAGTGTTTGGTTTTGGGGTTTGGGATTGGGTTTGGGATTAGGGTTGGGGCTGGGGTTGGGGTTAGGATTAGGGATTAGGGTTATGTGTGGGAGTAGGAGTAGGATAAAGTGTATGGCTTGGGGTTGGGGTTAGGTTTGGGGTTAGGTTTGGGTTGGGGTTGGGGTTTGGGTTTAGGGTTTATGGTTAGGGTTAGGTCTGGCGATAGGGTTGGGGCCATGGCTAGTGCTGGGACTAATGTTGGGGTTAGGGTTATGGTTAGTGTTAGAGGTTAGAGGCAGCGGTAGGGGTAGGGGTTTGGGTTCGGGTTCGGGTTATCTTTAGGGTTGGGTTGGGGTTGGGTTTAGGGTTGGGGTTTAGTATTAGGGTTTAGGGTTTAGGTTTGGGGTTAGGGTTAGGATTAGGGCTAGGGATAGGGTTGGGGCTGGGGCTGGTGCTCGGGTTGGGGGCTAAGGCTGGGGCTGGGGTAAGGGTTAGGATTAGGGTTTAGGGTTAGGGGTTAGGGTTGGGATTGGGGCTAGGGATAGGGTTGGGGCTGGGGCTGGTGCTCGGGTTGGGGGCTGGGGGCTGGGGCTGGGGTGAGGTTAGGATTGGGGTTTGGGGTTGGGGTTGGGGTTGGGATTGAGAGCTGCGGCTCGGGCTCGGGCTGGGGTTAGGATTAGGGTTGGTGTTGGGTTTGGGGTTGGGGTAGGGTTAGGGTTAGGGGTTAGCTTTGGGGTTGGGGTTGGGGTTGGGGTTAGCGTTACTCTTAGGTTGGGGTAAGAAGGTTTAGATTTAAGGTTAGGTTTAGTGTTAGGGGTTTGGGTTTGGGTTGGGGGTTGGGTTACGGGGAAGGGAGGGGAAGGGGTAGGGTAGGGGAAGGGGTATGGGTTGGGGTTAGGGTTAGGGTTAGTGTTAGGGTTGGGTTGAGTGTTAAGGTTAGCATTAAGGTTGGGGTTTAGGTTTTATGGTTATGGCTGGGTTTAAGTTTGGGGCTGGGGATAGGGTTGGGGCAAGGGGTAAGGCTAGGGCTGGGGTTGGGGTTATGGTAAAGGATAAGTTTAGGTTTAGGGTAGTGTTGGGGTTAGGGTTGGGGCTGGGGTTGGGGTTGAGGGTTGGGCTTGGGGTTGGGGCTGGCTGGGGTTGGGGCTGGGGCTGGTGCTGGGGCTGGGGCTGGGGCTGGGGCTGGGTTTAAGCTAAGGGTTGGGGTTAGGGTTAGACTTGGGGTTGGGGCTATGGCTGGGGTTGGGGCTGGGGCTGGTGCTGGTGCTGGGGCTATGGCTGGGGCTGGGGTTCAGGTAAGGGTTAGCATTAGGGGTTGGGGTTAGGGATGGGGCGGGGTTGAGCTTCGGGGTTGGGGTTTGGGTTGGGGTTTGGGGTTGGGGTTGGGATTAGGGTTGGGGTTAGGGTTACTCTTGGAGTTGGGAGTTAGGGTTGGGTTTGGGGTTAAGATTATGATTGGGGTTACGGTTGGGGTTAAGGTTAGGGGTTACAGTTGGGGTGAGGAATAGAGTTTAGGGTTAGGGTTAGTGTTAGGGTTATGGTTAGGGTTGGGTTAGGTTTAGGGTTGTGGTTGGGGTTAGGGGTTAAGTTTAGGGGTTAGCCTTATTGTTGGGGTATGGGTTAGAAGAGTTTTAGGTTTGGGGTTAGAGTTTGGAGAGTTAGGATTGGGGTTAGGGGTTAGTATTGGTGGTTACAGTTAGGGTTAGCATTAGGTTTGGGGTTGTGTTAGCATTAGGGTTGGGGTTAGGGTTGGGGTTAGGATTTGGGGTTTAAGGATAGGGTAAGGGTTATGGTTATGGTTGGGGTTGTGTTAGGGTTAGGGTTACGGGTAGGGTAAGGTGTAGAGGTACTGTATGGGTGTAGAGTTAGTGTTAGGGATAGGGTTTGGTTAGCGTTTTGGTTGGGGTTAAGGTTAGGGTATAGGGTTTAGGGTTAGGGGTTGGGGTTTGGGGTTTGGGGTTATGGTTGTGGTTGGGGTTGGGGTTGGAGTTGGAGTTGGGGCTGGGGCTGGTGTGGGGCAGGGGCTGGTGCTGGGGCTGGGGCTGCGGCTGGCCCTAACCTGGGGTTGGGGTTAGGGTTGGGTTGGGGTTAGGGGTTAGGGTTGGGGTTTAGGGTTTAGGGTTGGGGTTGGGGTTAGGGTTAGAGTTGGGGTTATGTTTGGGGCTGGGGATAGGGTTAGAGCTGGGTATGGTGCTAGGGCTAGGGTTGGGGTTAGGGTTGGGGTTAAGCTTAGGGTTGGGTTTGGGGTTAGGTAGGGGTAGTGTTAGGACTTCTGGTTAGGTTTGGGGTTAGGGTGAGGTTTGGATTAGGGATGAGGGTTGGGGTTAGAGTGTGAGAGTTTGGGTTAAGGTTAGTGTTAGGGTTAGGCTTTGGGGTTAGGGTTAGCATTGGGGGTTAGGGCTAAGGTTAGTGTTAGATTTGGGGTTGGGTAAACGTTACTGTTAGTGTTAGCGATAGGGTTAGGGTTGGACTTTTGTTAGGGTTACGGTTGGTTTTAGGTTTAGGGTATCTATAGGGTTAGGTTGGGATTGGGTTTGGGGTTGGGATTACAGTTGAGTGTTACTGTTAGGGTTAGGGTTAGAAGAGTTTAGATTTAGGTTAGGTTTAGAATAGGTTTATGGTTAAGGTTAGGGTAGGGTTGGGGTTAGGGTTGGGGTTTGGGTTGGGGTTGGGTTTATGGTTAACTTTACTGTTAAGATTAGGGTTATAAGAGGTTTAGGTTTAGGATTAGGGTTAGAATAGGGTTAGGGGTTAGGATTAGGGTATTGGGGTTGCGGTTAGCGTTTAGAATTTAGGGTTGGGGTTGGGTTATTGTTAGGGATAGGGTAGGGGTTGGGGCTAAGGTTGGGGTTAGGGTTAGGATTGGGTTAGGGGTTAGGGTTAGTATTCAGGTAGGGTTAGGGCTGGGGATAGGGTTGGGGCTGGGGTTGGGTATGGGTTTTGGGGTGAGGGTTACGGGCAGGGATAGGGGAAGGGGTATAGCTTCGTGTTAGTGTTAGGGTTAGGGTTACAGTTACGGTTGGGGTTTGGGTTTAGGGTTGGGGTTGGGGTTAGGGTTCGGTTGGGGTTAGGCTTTGGGGTTAGGGTTAGCATTATTGGTTGGGGTTATCATTAGGGTTAGGGTAAGTATTAGGTTTGGGATTAAGTTTAGGTTTAGGGGTAGGGTTGGGGTTCTGGTTGGCATTGGGTTTAGCGTTAGCTTTGGGGTTTATGGTTAGAGTTAGGGTTGGGGTTGGGATTTATGGTTTAGGGATAGGGTGAGAGATAGAGTTATGGTTAATATTAGGGATGGGTTGGGGTTAGGGTTGGGTTTAGGGCTGGGGCTAGTATTAGGGTTAGGGATAGAGGTTGAGGTTGGGGTTGAGGGTAGGGTAGGAATAAGGTTGGAGTTGGGGTTGGGGTTAGGGTTAGCTTTAATCTTTTGTAGGGTAAGAAGGTTTAAGTTTAGGGTTAGTTTTAACATTACGGGTTTGGGTTGGGGTTAGGGGTTGGGGTTATGGGTTGCAGTAGGTTTTGGGTTATGGGAAGGGGTATGGGCTGGGGTTAGGGTTAGGGTTAGGGTTGGGTTAGTGTTAGGGTTAGCATTCGGGTTGGGGTTTGGGGTTTAGGGTTAGGGTTAGGGTTAGGTTTGGGACTAGGGAAAGGGTTAGGAGCCAAGGGTAGGGCTAGGGCTAGGGTTGGGGTTGGGGTTAGGGTTAAGTTTAGAATTAGGGTAGGGTTAGGTTTGGGGTTGGGGTTAGGGGTTGGGGTTGGGGTTGGGGTTGGGGTATGGCTGGGGTTGGAGCTGGGGCTGGTACTGGGGCTGGGGCTACGGCTGGGAGCTAGGGGTTGGGGTAGGGGTTGGGTTTTGGGGGTGGGGTTAGGGGTTAGGATTGGGGTTGGGTTTTTGGGGTTTGGGTTGGGGTTGGGGGTTGGGATTAGGGTTAGGTTTGGGGTTAGGAGTTTAGGGTTAGTGTTAGGTGTTAGGGTTGGGGTTGGGGGTTGGGGTTGGAGTTTGGGGGTTGGGGTTGGGGTTACAGTTATGGTTAGGGTTAGGGGTTAGGTTGGGGTTAGGGGTTAGGGTTAGTGTTAGGGTTATGGTTATGGTTGGGTTGGGGTTAGGGTTGTGGTTGGGGTTGGGGTTAGGTTTAGGGTTAGCATTACTGTTAGGGTTTAGGTTTGGGGTTAGGGTTTATAAAGGGTTAGGGTTAGGATTAGGATTTAGGGTTAGGATTAGGGTTAGTGTTAGTATTGGTGGTTACGATGAGAGTTAGCATTAGGGTTAGGGTTGTGTTAGCATTAGGGTTAGGGTAAGTGTTTAGGGTAGGGTTAGGTTTAGGGTTTAGGGATAGGGTCAGGTTTATGGTTAGGGTTAGTGTTGTGTTAGGGTTAGGGTTACGGTAGGGTAAGGGGTAGGTGTGCAGTTTGGGTGTGGGGTGAGGGTTAGGGTTAGGGTTATGTTTGGTTTGGGTTAGCGTTTGGGTTGGGTTTAAGGTTAGGGAATAGGATTTAGTGTTAGGGTTAGGTTTAGGGTTTGGGGTTACGGTTAGTGTTGGGGTTAGGGCTAGGGCTAGGGATAGGGTAAGGGCTGGTGCTAGGGCTAAGGCTCGGCTAGTGCTAATGTTGGGGTTAGGGTTAGTGTTTAGGGTTGGGGTTGGGTTTAGATTTGGGATTTGGGGTTGGGGTTAGGGTTAGCGATAGTGTTATGTTTTAGGATTTAGGCTTAGGGTTGGGGTTGGGATTATGGTTAGGGTTAGGGATAGGGTTAGGGCTAGGGTTAGGGTTGGGGTTAGGGGTTAGGGTTATGTGTAGGGGTAGGAGTAGGGGACAAGGAAGCGGTATGATAAGGGGTTATGGTTTGGATTAGGGTTAGGGTTGGGTTGGGGTTAGGGTTAGGGTTAGGGTTTAGGGTTGGGGTTAGGGTTAGGGCTATGGATAGGGTGAGAGATAGGGGGTAGTGCTAGGGCTAAGGTTGGGATTAAGTTTAGGGTTAGCATTAGGGGTAGAAGGTAGGGGTAGGGGTTAGGACTTCTGGTTAGGGTTGGGGTTATGGTTGGATTAAGCTTAGGGATAGAGTTAGTGTTGGTGTTAGGGTTGGGGTTAAGTTTAGGGTTTAGGCTTTATGATTAGGATTAGGGTCTGGGCTAGGGATAGGGTTAGAGCTAGGGATAGTGCTGGGGCTAAGGTTAGGGTTAGGTTTAGGGTTAGGGTTAGTGGTAAGGGTAGGGTTAGGGTTATGACTTCAGTTTAGAGTTAGGGTTATGGTTGAATTAGGGTTAGGGTTGGGGTTAGGGTGTAGGGTTTTAGGGTTAAGGTTAGTGTTAGTGTTGGGGTTTGGGGATAGGGTTAGGTTTGGGTTTAGGATTTGGGGTTAGGGTAGGGTTAGGTTTAGGGTGTAGGTTTATGGTTAGGGTTAGTGTTGAGGCTTAGGCTTTAGGGTTGGCGTTAGCTTTAGGGGTTAGGGTTAGGGTTAGGGTTAAGGTTAATGTAGATTTGGGGTTAGAGTTAGGGTTAGGGTTGGGGTTAGTGTTAGGGTTAGGGTTAGGGTTGGGGTATGTTTAGGGTTAGGGTTGGGGTTGGGGTTGGAGATAGGGTTAAGGGTTAGTGTTACTGTTAGGGTTAGGGTTAGAAGAAGTTTAGATTTAGGATGAGGGTTAGAATAGGATTAGGGTTAAGTTTATGGTGGGGTTAGGGTTAGAGTTGGGGTTTGGGTTAGGGGTTAGGGTTAGGGTTAGCTTTACTGTTAGGTTAGGGTTAGAAAGGGTTTAGGTTTAGGGATAGGGTTAGAATAGGGTTAGGGGTTAGATTTGGGGTATTAGGGTTAGGGTTGGGGTTATGGTTAGGGTTAGGGCTAGGGATAGGTTTAGGGTTTGGGGTTGGGTTTACGGGTAGGGAAGGGGAAGGGGTATGGCTTGGGGTAGGGTTAGGGTTAGGTTTAGGGTTAGGGTTGGGTTAGGGTTAGGGTTAGGGTTTAGTGTTTAGGGTTGGGTTTAGTGTTTAGGGTTATGTTTAGGGTTAGGGTTCCAGTTAGTGTTAGGCTTTATGGTTAGTGTTAGGGTTAGGGTTAGGGTTAGGGTAAGTGTTAGGTTTGGGGTTAAGTTTAGGGTTACAGTAGGGTTAGGGTTGGTGTTGGGTTTAGGGTGTAGAGTTTGGGGTTAGGGGTTAATGTTAGGGTTGGGCTTTGGGTTGGGGTTAGCGTTAGGGATTTTGGTTGGGGTTGGGATTAAGGTTAGTGTTATATTTAGGGTTGGGGTTAGGGTTAGTGTTAGTGTTAGGGGTTAGGGTTGGGGTTAGTGTTAGGGTTGAGGTTAGGTTTAGGGTATGTTTAGGTTTAGGGTTGGGGTTGGGTTTGGGTTAGGGTTAGGGTTAGTTTTACTGTTAGGTTTAGGGTTAGAAGAAGTATAGATTTAGGGTTAGGATTAGAATACGGTTAGGGTTAAGGTTAGGTGACAGTTAGGGTTAGAGTTGGGGTTTGAGTTAGGGTTAGGGTGATGGTTAGCTTTACTGTTAATGTTAGGGTTAGAAGAGGTTTAGGTTTAGGGTTGGGTTTAGAATAAGGTTATGGTTAGGTTTAGGGGTATTGGGGTTATGGTTAGCGTTTGGGATTTGGGGTTAGGTTTAGGGTAGGGTTAGGGGCTAAGGTTAGGGTTAGGGTTAGTGTTGGGTTAGGGTTAGGATTAGTATTGGTGTAGGGTTTGGGCTAGGGATACTAGGGATAGTGTTAGGTCTAAGGTTAGTTTTAGGGTGTGGTGTTAGGGTTATGGATAGGGATAGGGGATGGGGTATGACTTGGGATTAGGGTTAAGGTTAGGGTTAGGGTTAGGGTTAGGGTGAGGTTAGGGTTAGGGTTGGGGTTTAGGGTGTAGGGTTAGTGTTAGGGTTAGGGTTCCGGTTAGGGTTAGGCTTTATCGTTAGGGTTAGCGTTATTGGTTAGGGTTAGGGTTAGGGTTAGGGTAGGGTTAGGGTTCGGGTTGACGTTGGGGTTGGGTTGTGTTAGGGTTTAGGTTTAGGGTTAGGGTTTATGGTTTAGGGATAGGGTGAGGATTAGGTTAAGGTTAGGGTTAGGGTTGGGTTAGGGTTAGGGTTAGGGCTGGGGCTACGGTAAGCTTTAGGCTTAGGGATAGTGGTAGGATTGTGGTTGTGGTTAATGTTACTGTTAGGGTTAGGGTAGAAGAGGTTTGAGTGTAGGGTTTTGGTTAGAATAGGGTTAGAGATAGGGTTTTGAATTTAGGGTTAAGGTTATTTTAGGGTTAGAGTTGGGGTTTAGGGTTGGGGTTAGGTTCATTGTTTAGGGTTAAGGTTAGGGTTGAGGGAGGGGGTATGTTGGGGGTTGTGGTTGGGGTTAGGGTTAGGGTTCAGTGTTTAGGGTTAGGGTTAGGGATAGAGGTAGGGTTATGGTTGGGGTTGGGTTAGGGGTAGGGGTAGGGGTAGGGCTAGGTTTAGGGCTAGCTCTAGGGATAGGGTTAGGGTTATGGTTGGGGTAGGTGTACAGTAAAGGGTTGAGGTTAGTGTTAGGGTTAGGGTTAGGTTTGGGTTAGTGTTTAGGGTTAGGGTTAGGGGTAGGGTTAGGGGTAGGGGTAGGGTTAGGGTTAGGGTTAGGGATAGGTTTAGGGCAAGGGTGGGCTAAGGCTAGGGCTAGGGCTACATCTGAGGGCAAAGCTTGGGGTTGGGGTTAGTGTTTGGGGTCAGGCTTGGGGTTACACTTTAGGGTGAGGGTTAGCTTCATTGGTTGCAGTTAGGGTTAAGGTTAGTTTGGATTTAGGGTTAGGGTTGGGGTTGGTGTTAGGGTTTGGGGTTAGTGTTTGGGTTAGTGTTAGGATTAGGGTTAGGTTTAGGGATAGGGTAGGTTTATGGTTGGGGTTTGGGTTGGGGCTAGGGTTGGGGTTGGGGTTAGATTTGGGGTTAGGGTAAGGGTTAGAAGGGTTTAGATTTTGGGTTAGGGTTAGAATAGGGTTAGGGTTAGGTTTAGGGTAGGGTTATGGTTAGTGTTAGTATTGGTGGTTACAGTTACTGTTAGCATTAGGGTTAGGGTTAGTGTTTAGAGTTAGGGTTAGGGTTTAGGGTTTAGGGATAGGGTTAATGGTTATGGTTGAGGGTTAGGGTTGTGTTAGGGTTGGTGGGGTTAGGGTTAGGGTTGGGGTATAGTGTTTAGGGTTTGGGTTGGTGTTAGGGTTTACGGTTTGGGGTTAGGGTTAGGGTTAGGGTTAAGGTTGGGGCTGGGGCTAGGGTTAGGGAAAGGGCTGAGTACTAGGGCTGGGGCTATGGCTAGGGCTAAGGATAGGATTAAGGTTAGTGTTTGGGGTTGGGGTTGGGGTTGGGGTTTAGGGTTGGGGTTAGGTTGGTGTTGGGGTTGGGGTTGGGGTTGGGGCTATGGCTGAGGATTAGGTCTGGGGCTGGTGCTGGGGCTGGGTCTACAGCAAGGCTGGGGCTAGGGGTAGGGGGTTAGGGTTTGGGGTTGGGGTTAGTGTTAGTGTTTTAGGTTAGGTTTTTGGGTTTGGGGTTAGGGTTGGTGTTGGGATTAAGTTTAGGTTTTTGGGGTTTTGGGGTTAGGGTTAGGGCAGGGTTAGGTTTGGGGTTGGGGTTTAGGGTTAGGGTTAGGGATAGTGTCAGAGTTTGGGGTTAGGGTTGGGACTAGTGTTGAGGGTTGGGGTTTCTCTTGGTGTTGGGAGTTAGGTTTAGGGTTACGGTTCCGGTTATGGTTAGGGTTACAGTTAGGGTTAGGGTTTAGGGTTAGGGTGAGGGATAGAGTTTAGGGTTAGGGTTAGTGTTAGGGTTACGGTAGGGTTGGGTTAGGGTTAGGGTTGGGGTTGGGGTTAGGGTTAGGTTTAGGGTTAGCGTTACTGTTAGGGTTAGGGTTAGAAGAGGTTTAGGTTTGGTGTTAGGTTTAGAATAGGGTTAGGGTTAGGTTTTTAGGGTTTAGGATTAGTGTTAGTGTTAGTATTGGTGGTTACAGTGAGGTTAGCGTTGGGGTTGGGGTTGTGTCAGTATTAGGGTTTGGGTAAGTGTTTGGAGTTAGGGTTAGGGTTAGGTTTAGGGTTTAGGGATAGGTTTAGGTTTATGGTTAGGGATAGGGTTGTGTTAGGGTTAGGGTTAGGGTTAGGGGGGATTAGGGTTAGGGGTTAGGGTTAGGGTTGGGTTTGCATTTGGGTTAGGGTTAGGTTAGGGTATAGGGTTTAGGGTTAGGGTTAGGGTTTAGGTTTTGGGGTTGGGGTTAAGGTTTGGGGTTTGAGGGTTGGGGTTGGGGCTAGGGATAGGGATAGGCTAAGGGCTGGTGCTGGGGCTAGGGCTACGGCAAGTGCTAAGGTTAGGAGTGGGGTTAATGTTTCTGGTTGGGGTTTGGATTGGGTTTTGGATTTAGTGTTAGGGTTATCGTTGGTGTTGGGTTTTGAGGGTTTAGGCTTGGGGTTGGGTTTGGGGCTAGGTATGGGGTTAGGACTAGGATAGGTTTAGGGTTAGTGGTTGGGGTTATGTGTGGGGGTAGGGGTAGGGGTGGGGGAGCGGTATGGCTAGGGGTTAGGGGTTGGGTTGGGGTTGGGTTAGGGTTAGGGTTAAGGTTAGGGTTTGGGGTTTAGGGTTAGGGTTGGGGGGTTAGGGTTAGGGCTAGGGATAGGGTTAGAGCTATAGATGGTGCTAGAGCTAGGGTTGGGGTTAGGGGGTAAGGTTTGGGTTAGGGGTAGGGGTAGGGATACAGTTAGGACTTCTGGTTGGGTTTGGTGTTAGGATTATGGTTGGATTCGGATTAGGGTTGGGGTTAGGTTGTAGAGTTTAGGGTTAAGGTTGAGTGTTGGGGTTACGGTTTAGGGTTGGGGTTGGGGTTTAGGTTTAGGATTTAAGGTTAGGGTTAGGGTTAGGGTATAGAGTTTAGGGTTAGGGTTAGTGTTAGTGTTATGCATTTAGGGTTAGGGTTAGCGTTGGGGATTAGGCTTAGGGTTAGGGTTAAGGTTAGTTTTAGATTTAGGGTTAAGGTTAGGGTTAGTGTTAGTGTTAGTGTTAGGGTTGGGTTAGGTTTGGGGTTGGGGTAGGGGTTAGGGTTAGGGATAGGGCTAGGTTTAGGGCAAGGGATAGTTTTGGGGCTGGGGGCTACGGCTAGGAAAGTTTAGGGTTAGGGTTAGTGTTTAGGGTAGGGTTAGGCTTTGGGGTTAGGGTTAGTGTTATTGATTACGGTTAGGGTTAAGATTAGTTTAGATTTGGGTTTAGGTTTAGGGTTTGTGTTAGTGTAAGGGTTAGGGTTGGGGTTAGTTTTGGGGTTAGGGTTAGGTTTAGGGTTGGGGTAGGTTCATGGTTAGGGTTTGGTTTGGGGCTGGGGATGGGTTGGGGTTAGCTTTACTGTTGGGGTTAGGGTTAGAAGAGGTTTAGATTTAGAGTTAGGGGTTAGAATAGGGTTGGGGTTAGGGTTAGGGTGGGGTGGGGTTAGAGTTGGGGTTAGGGGTAGGGGTAGGGGTAGGATTAGGGGTTGAAGTTAGTGTTAGGGTTGGGTTAGGGTTAAGGTTAGGGTTGGGTTTGGGGCTAGCGCTAGGACTAGGGTTTAAAGCTGGGGCTATGTCTGGGGGCTAGGGGCTAGGACTAGGGTTAGAGTTAGGGTTAGGGTTAGGGGTAAGGGTAGGATAAGGGTTGAGGTTAGTGTTAGGGTTAGGGTTAGTGTTGGGTTAGGGTTGGGTTTGGGGTTAGGGTTAGTGTTAGGGTTAGTGTTAGGCTTAGGGTTAGGGCTAGTTTTAGGGTTGGGGTTGGGGTTAAGGTTAGGGCTAGGATTTATGGTTTAGGGTTAGGGGTAAGGGCTAGGGTTAGTTTTAGGGCAAGGGCTGGTGCTAGGGCAAGGGCTACGGCTAGGGCTAGGGTTAGGGTGGGGTTAGGGTTAGGGTTAGGCTTAGGGTTGTGTTAGTTAGGGTTAGCATTAGGTTGGGGTTTAGGGTGTATTGTTATGCTTAGGTTTAAGTTTAGGGCTAGAGATAGGGTTGGGGCTAGGAGTAGGGCTGGGGCTAAGGTTAGGGGTTTGGGTTGGGGTTAGGGTTAAGTTTGGGGTTTAGGGTTAGGTGGGGTTGGGATTAGGGTTAGGGTTGGGGTTGGGGTTGGGGTTAGCTTGGGCTTGGGGCTGGGGCTGGGGCTAGGCTGAGCTGGGGGCTGGGGTTGGGGGTGGGTAGGGTTGAGGCTTGAGGGCTAGGGCTGGGGATGGGGCTAAGGCTGGTGCTGGGGCTAGGCTATGGCTAGGGCTAGGGTTCATGTAAGGGTTAGCATTAGGTATAGGGTTAGGGTTAGGGGCAGGGTTAGCTTTAGGGTTAGGGTTTAGAGTTACTGTTTAGGGTTAGGGGGTAGGATTAGGGTTAGGGTTAGGGTTATTCTTAGGGTTAGGAGTTAGGGTTAGGGTTACGGTTACGGTTATGGTTATGGTTAGGGTTAGGGGTTAGGATTAGGTTGAGGAATAGAGTTTAGGGATAGGGTTAGTGTTAGGGTTATGGTTTGGGTTGGGTTAGGTTTAGGGTTGTGGTTGAGGTTGGGGTTTAGTTTAGGGTTAGCGTTACTGTTAGGGTAGGGTTAGAAGAGGTTTAGGTTTAGGGTTAGGTTTAGAATAAGGTTACGGTTAGGGCTAGGGTTTAGAGTTAGGACTAGGGTTAGTGTTAGTATTGATCGTTACAGTTAGGATTAGCATTAGGGTTAGGGTTGTGTTAGCATTAGGGTTAGGGTAAGTGTTTAGAGTTAGGGTTAGGGTAAGGGTTTAGGGTTTAGGGATAGGGTTAGGTTTATGGTTAGGGTTGTCTTAGGCTTAGTATTATGGGTAAGGAAAGGGGTATTGATACGGTTTGGGTGTAGGGTTAGTGTTGGGGATAGGGTTGGGTTAGTGTTTGGGTTAGGGTTAGGGTTGGGGTTTAGGTATAGGGTTAGGGTTAGCGTTAGGGGTTAGGGTTAGGTTTAGGGTTAAAGTTAGTTTTAGATTTAGGGTTAAGTTTAGGGTTAGTGTTAGTGTTAGTGTTAGGGTTAGGTTGGGCTTGGTGTTAGGGTTAGGGTTGGGTTTAGGGTTAGGGTATGTTTGGGGTTAGGGTTGGGGTTGGGGCTAGGGTAGCGGTTGGGGTTAGCCTTACTGTTGGGCTTAGGGTTAGAAGAGGTTTAGATTTAGGGTTAGGGTTAGGGTTAGGGTAGGGTTATGGTTAGAGTTGGGGTTAGGTTTAGGGTTAGGGGTAGGGGTAGCAGTAGGATTAGGGGTTGAGGGTAGTGTTAGGGTTAGGGTTAGGATTGGGTTAGGGTTAGGGTTAGGTTTGGGGCTAGTGCTAGGGCTAGGGTTTAAAGCTAGGGCTATTTCTAGGGAAAGGACTAGGACTAGGGTTAGGGTTGGGATTAGGGGTAAGGGTAGGATTAGGTTGAGGTTAGTGTTAGGGTTAGGGTTAGGGTAGGGTTAAGGTTGGGTTAGGTTTGGGATTAGGGTTAGTGTTAGTGTTAGTGTTAGGTTTAGGGTTAGGGCAAGTTTTAGGGTTTGGGTTAGGGTTCATGTTTTGGGTTGGGGTTAGGGCTAGGGTTGGTTTTGAGGGCAGGGGCTGGTGCTAGGGCTGGGGCTATGGCTGGGGCTAAGTTTAGGGGTTAGTGTTTAGGGTTAGTATTAGGTTTAGGTTTAGGATTTAGGGTTAGTGTATGTTTGGGGGTAGGGTTAGGGTTAGTGTTAGGTTTGGGTTTTAGGATTAGGTTTAGAGTTAGGGTTAGGGCTAGGGATAGGGGTTAGGGCTGGGGTTAGGGTTGGGATTAGGGATTAGGGTTACGGGTAGGGTTAGGGGTAGGGTAGGGAAAGATGCATGGCTTGGGGTTAGGGTTAGGTTTAGGTTTGGGTTAGGGTTAGGGTTAGGGTTTGGGTTTAGGGTTTATGGTTAGGGTTATGGTTAGGGATAGGGATAGGGTTAGGGCTATGGCTAGTGCTAGTGCTAATATTAGTGTTAGGGTTAGGGTTAGTGTTAGGGGTTGGGGCAGCGGTAGGGGTAGGGGTTTGGGTTTGGGTTAGGGTAATCTTTAGGGTTGGGTTAGGGTTAGGGATAGGATTAAGGCTAGGGATAGGGTTAGTGCTAGGGCTAGTGCTCGGATTAGGGCTAGGGGCTGGGGCTAGGGTAAAGGTTAGGATTAGGGTTTAGGGGTTGGGGTTAGGGTTAGGGTTAGGATTAGAGCTAGGACTAGGGCTAGGGCTAGAGTTAGGGTTAGGGGTTAGGGTTGGGTTTGGGGTTGGGGTAGGGTTAGGGTTGGGGTTGGGATTGGGGTTAGGGTTAGGGTTAGCGTTACTGTTGGGTTAGGGTAAGAAGGTTTAGATTTAGGGTTAGGTTTAGTGTTAGGAGTTCAGGTTAGGGTTAGGGGTTAAGATTATGGGTAGGGGTAGGGGGAAGGGGTATGGGTTGGGGTTAGGGATAGGGTTAGTGTTAGGGGTTGGGTTAGTGTTAGTGTTAGCATTAAGGTTAGGGTTTAGGGTTTATAGTTATGGTTAGGTTTAGGTTTAGGGCTAGGGATAGGGTTACGGCAAGGGGTAGGGCTGGGGCTAGTGTTAGGGTTAGGGTTAGGGTTAAGTTTAGGTTTAGGGTAGTGTTACGGTTAGGGTTGGGGTTGGGGTTAGGGTTAGGTTTAGGCTTAGGGTTAGGGCTATCGCTAGGGTTAGCGCAAGGGCTGGTTCTAGGGGCTAGGGCTAGGAGTTCGGGTAAGGGTTAGCGTTAGGGTTAGGGTTAGGGATAAGGCAGGGTTAGCTTTAGGGTTAGGGTTTAGAGTTAGGGTTTAGGGTTGGGGTTAGGATTACTCTTAGGATTAGGAGTTAGGGTTAGTGTTAGGGTTACGGTTATGGTTAGGGGTACGGTTATGGTTAGGGTTAAGGGTTAGGGTGAGGAATAGAGTTTAGGGTTAGGGTTACTGTTAGGGTTATGGTTTGGGTTGGGTTAGGTTTAGGCTTGTGTTTGGGGTTAGGGTTAAGTTTAGGTTTAGCGTTACTGTTAGGGTAAGGGTTAGAAGAGGTTTAGGTTTAGGGTTACATTTACAATAAGGTTACGGTTAGGGATAGGGTTTAGAGTTAGGATTAGGGTTAGTGTTAGTATTGGTCATTACAGTTAGGTTTAAGGTTAGGGTTAGAGTTGTGTTAGCATTAGGGTTAGGGAAAAGGGTTTGGAGTTATGGCTAGAGTTAGGGTTTAGGGTTTAGGGAGAGGGTTAGGATTATGGTTATGGTTAGGGTTGTGTTAGGGTTAGGGTTAAGGGTAGGGTAAGGGGTAGGGGTACGGTTTGAGTGTAGGGTTAGTGTTAGGGATAGGGGTTTGGTTAGCGTTTGCGTTAGGGTTAAGGTTAGGGTATAGGGCTTAGGGTTAGGGTTACGGTTTAGGGTTTAGGGTTATGGTTATGGTTATGGATAGGGCTAGGTCTAGTGTTAGGACAAGGGCTAGTGCTAGGGCTAGGGCTAAGGCTAGGGCTAAGGTTAGGGTTAGGGTTAGTGTTTAGGATTAGGGTTATGGTTAGTGTTTAGGGTTAGGGTTAGGTTTACGTTTAGGATTTAGGGTTAGGGTTATGGTTGGGGTTAAGGTCAGCTTTAATGTTGGGTTTTAGGGTTTGGGCTTAGGGTTAGAGTTAGTGTTAGGGTTAGGGTTAGAGACAGGTTTAGGGCTAGTGTTAGGTTTAAGGTTAGGGGTTAGGGTTATGTGTAGAAGTAGGGGTAGAGGTAGTGGAAGGGGTATGGCTAGGGGTTAGGGTTAGGGTTAGGATTAGGTTTGGGTTAGGGTTAGGGGCTAGGGATAGGGTTAGAGCAAGGGATAGTGCTAGGGCTAGGGTTAGGGTCAAGGTTAGGGTTAAGTTTAGGCTTAGGGTTAGGACTTGTGGTTGGTGTTAGGGTTGCGGTTATGGTTGGATCAGGGGTTATGTTTAGGGTTAGGGTGTAGAGTTTAGGGATAAGGTAAGTGCTAGGGACAGGGTTTAGGGTTAGGGTTAGGTTTAAGTTTAGGATTTAGGGTTAGGTTAAGGTTAGGGTGATGGTTAGGGTTAGGGTGTAGAGTTTAGGGTTAGGGTTAGTGTTAGGGTTAGGCTTTAGGGTTAGAGTTAGCATTAGGGGTTAGGGTTAGGGTTAAGGTTAGTGTTAGATTTAGTGTTAGGGTTAGGGTTAGTTTTAGGGTTAAGGTTAGGTTTAGGGTTAGGGTATGTTAAGGGTTAGGGTTGTGGTTGTGGTTAGGGTTAGTGTTACTGTTAGGGTTAGGGTTAGGGTTAGGGTTAGAAGAAGTTTAGATTTAAGGTTAGGGTTAGAATAGGGTTAGGGTTAAGTTTAGGGTAGGGTTAGGGTTAGAGTTGGGGTTTGGGTTAGGGTTAGGGTTATGGTTAGCTATACTGTTAGGGTTAGGGTTAGAAAAAGTTTAGGTTTAGGGTTAGGGTTAGAATAGGGTTAGGGGTTAGGTTTAGGGTACTAGGGTTACGGTTAGCGTTTAGGATTTAGGATTAGGGTTATGTTAGGGTTAGGGTTAGGGTTAGGATAGGGTTAGGGCTAAGGTTGGGGTTAGAGTTATGGATGCGTTAGGGTTAGGGTTAGTATTGGGGTAGGGTTAGGGCTAGGGATAGGGTTAGGTCTAGGGTTAGGTTTGGGGTTTGGGGTTAGGGTTACGGGTAGGTGTAGGGGAAGGGGTATGGCTTGGGGTTATGGTTAGGGTTAGGGTTAGAGTTGGGTTAAGGTTAGGTTTAGGGTATAGGGTTTAGGGTTAAGTTAGAGTTATGGTTAATGTTATGGTTAGCTTTATTCTTAGGGTTAGGGTTAGAAAAGCTTTAAATATAGGATTACGGTTAGAATAGTGTTAAAGTTATGATTAGGGAATTAGGGTTAGGGTTAGCATTCATGATTTAGGGTTAGGGTTAGTTTAGGGTTAGGGTTAGGTTTACGTTTAGGGTTTGTGTTAGTACTAGGTTAGGGTTAGTGCTAGGGAATACGGTAAGTCAAGGGTTATGGTTAGGGCTAGGGATTATGGTTACGGGGGTTAGGGAAGGGGTATGGCTTAGGGTTAGGGTTTGAGTTAGGGTTAGGGGTTAGGGTTGGGGTTAGGGTAAGGTTTAGGGTTAGGGTTAGCGTTACTCTTAGGTTTAGGGTTAGAAGAGTTTTAGGGTTAGGGTTAGTGTTAGGATTGGGGTTAGGCTTAACGTTAGGGTTAGGGTTAGGGTGGGGTGTTAGGGTTAGGATTAGGTTTAGGGGTTAGGGTTAGGGTGAGGATTAGGGTTTGGTTTAGGGGTTTGGGTTAGGGTTAGGGTTAAGTTTAGGGTTAGGGTTAGGGGTAGGGTTAGGGTTAGGGTTAGGGTTCGGGGTTAGGATTAGGTTAGGGTTATGGGCTAGGGTTAGGGTTAGTGTTAGGGTTAGGGGTTAGGGTTAGGGTTACTGTTAGTCTTAGGGTTAGGGTTAGAGTTAGGGTCAGGGTCAGGTCAGGGTCAGAGTTAGGGTTTAGGGTTACGGTTAGCGTTAGGTTAGTGTTAGTGTTCGGTTTAGCGTTAGGGTTAGGGTTAGGGGTTAGGTTTAGGGGTTAGGGTTAGTGTCAGAGTTAGCGTTAGGGTTAGGGCTGGGATGTGGGTTAGGGTTGTGTTCGGGGGTTAGGGTTGGGATTGGGGTTGGTGTTAGGGTTAGGGTTGGGGTTGGGGTTAGCGTTAGGGTTGGGGTATAGGATTGGGGTTAGGGTTGGTGTTAGGTTTAGGGTTAGGGTTAGGTTTAGGGGTTAGGGTTAGGGTTAGGTTTAGGTTAGTTTACTCTTAGGATTTGAGTTAGGGTTAGGGTTAAGGTTTAGGGTTAGGATTAGGTTTAGGGTTAGGGGTTAAGGTTATGGTAAGGGCTAGGACTAGGGTTAGGGTTAGAGTTAGGGTTGGGTTAGGGTTAGGTTAGGGTTAGGGTTAGGGGTTAGGGTTAGGAGTTAGGGTTAGTATTAGGTTAGGGGTAGTGGTAAGGGGATGGGTTGGGGGTCAATGTTAAGGTTAGTGCTATGGTGGGGTTAGGTTTTTGTTAGGGTTAGAATTAGGGTTAGTGTTAGGCTTTGGGTTAGGGCTAGAGATAGGGTTAGGGCTAGGGCCATTGCTAGGCCATGTCTAGGACCTAGACTAGGGTTAGGTTAGGGTTAGGGTTAGAGTTAGAGTTTTGGGTTAGGGTATGGTTTAGCGTTATGGTTAGTGTTAGGGGTTAGGGTAAGTGTTAGGATTAGAGTTATCGGGTTTGGGGTAAGGGTTAGGGTAGGGGAATGTGTTGAAGTTAGTGTTAGGGTTAGGGTTTGGTTACGGTTAGGGTTAGAGTTAGGGTAGGGGTTACGGATAGGGTTAGGGTTAGGGTTGGGGTTAGGGTTAGTGTTGGGGATGGGGTTAGGGTTAGGGCTGGGGTTAGGTTTAGGGTTAGGTTTGGTGTTAGGGTTAGGGTTAGGTTAGTTTTAGGGTTTGGTTTATGGTTAGCTTTAGTGTTTAGTTTTAGGGTTAGAGTTAGGGTTAGGGTTATGGTTTAGGTTAGTGTTAGGGTTAGGGTTAGGGTTTATGGTTAGTTTTAGTGTTAGGTCAGGGTCAGGGTCAGGGTCAGGGGTTTAGGGTTAGGTTTAGCATTAGGGTTAGAGTTAGGGTTTAGGGTTAGGGTTAGGGTTAGTGTCAGGGTCAGGATCAGGGTCAGTCAGGGTCAGGGTTTAGGGTTAGGTTTAGCATTAGGGTTAGCGTTATGGTTAGGGTTAGGTTTATGGTTAGTGTTAGGGGTTAGGTTAGGGTTTAGGGTTAGGGTTAGGGTTAGGGTCAGGGTCAGTGTCAGGTAAGGGTCAGAGTCAGGGTCAGGGTTTAGGGTTAGGTTTAACGTTATGGTTAGCATTAGGTTAGGGATAGGGTCAGGGCTATGGTTAGGGTTTAGTGTTAGGGTTAGGTTAAGGTTAGGGTTGGGGTTTGGGTTAGGGTTGAGATTGGGGTTAGGGTTGGGGTTGGGTTTGGGGTTAGGGTTAGTGTTGGGGTTGGGGTTAGGTTAGGGTTGGGGTTAGGGTTAGGGTTGGGGTTAGGTTAGGGTTAGGTTTAGGTTGGGGTTAGTGTTAGGGCTGGGGTAGAGTTAGGCTTAGGTTTGGGGTGATGGTTTGGGTCAGGGTTAGGTTTAGGATTTAGGCATATCGTTGTGTTAGGGTTATGTTTAGGGTTAGTGTTAGGTTTTAGGGTTTAGGATTAGTGTTAGAGTTAGTGTTAGGGCCAGAGATATGGTTAGGGCTAGGGTTAGGGTTGGTGTTAGGTTAATATTAGGGTTAGGGTTAGGCCTAGTTTAGTGTTAGGGTTAGGTTAGTGTTACTCTTAGGGTTTGGGTTAGCGTTAGGGCTAGGGTTAGGGTTAGTGTTAGGGTTAATATTAGGTTAGGGTTAGGCTTAGTTTAGTGTTAGGGTTAGGTTAGTGTTACTCTTAGGGTTTGGGTTAGGGTTAGGGTTAGGCTTAGGGTTTAGGGTTAGGATAAGGTTTAGGATTAGGGTTAAGGTTAGGGTAAGGACTAGGACTAGGGTTAGGGTTATTGATAGGGTTAGGGTTGGGTTAGGGTTAGGTGTAAGTGTAGGGGTAGGGTTAGGATTAGGGTTAGGGTTAGGGTTTCGGGTTAGTGTTAGGGTTAGGGTTAGGGTATAGTGTTAGGGTTAGGGTTAGGGTAAGGGTCAGGGTCAGGTCAGGGTCAGGGTCAGGTCAGATCAGGGTCAGGGTTTATGGCTAGGTTTAGCATTAGGGTTAGCCTTAGGTTTAGGTTTAGGGTTGGGTTAGCGTTAGGGGTTAGGGTTAGGGTAAGGGTTTAGGTAAGGGTTAGGTTAGTGTCAGGTCATGGTCAGGGTCAGGGTCCGAGTCAGGGTCAGGGTTTAGGGTTAAGTTTAGCATTAGGGTTAGCGTTAGGGTTAGGATTAGGTTAGGGTTAGCGTTAGGGGTTAGAGTTAGGGTTAGGATTAGGGTTACAGTTAGGGTCAGGGTCAGTGTCAGGGTCAGGGTAAGAGTCAGGTCAGGGTTTAGGGTTAGGTTTAGCATTATGGTTAGCGTTAGGGTAGGTTAGGGCTATGGTTAGGGTTTTAGGTTAGGGTTAGTTAGGGTTAGGGTTGGGGTTGGGGTTAGGGTTGGGATTGGGGTTAGGATTGGGGTTGGGTTTGGGGCTGGGGTTAGGGTTGGGGTTGGGGTTAGGGTTAGGGTTAGGGTTAGGTTTGGGGTTAGGGTTAGGGTTAGGGTTAGTGTCAGGGTCATGGTCAGGGTCAGGGTCAGAGTCAGGGTCAGGGTTTACGGTTAAGTTTAGCATTAGGGTTAGCGTTAGGGTTAGGATTAGGGTTAGGGTTAGCGTTAGGGGTTAGGTTAGGGTTAGGATTAGGGTTAAGGTTAGGGTCAGGGTCAGGGTCAGGGTCAGAGTCAGGGGTCAGGGTTTAGGGTTAGGTTTAGCTTTATGGTTAGCGTTAGGGTTAGGGTTAGGGCTATGGTTAGGGTTTAGGGTTAGGGTTGGGGTTGGGGTTAGGGTTGGGATTGGGTTAGGATTGGGGTTGGGTTTGGGGTTGGGGTTAGGGTTGGGGTTGGGGTGAGGGTTAGGGTTGGGGTTGGGGTAAGGGTTAGGGTTAGGGTTAGGGTTAGGGTTAGGGTTTAGGTTTTAGGGTTAGGGTTAGGGTTATGGTTAGGGTTAAGGTTAGGGTTAGAGTTAGGGTTTTGTTAGGGTTAGGGTTAGTGTTAGTGTTAGGGGTTTGGTTAGGGTTAGGTGAGGTTTTGGTGTTAGTGTTAGGTTAGGTTTAGTGTTGGGGTTGGGTTAGGGTTAGGGTTACAGTTAGGTTTAGGGGTTAGAGTAAGGATTAGGGTTATGGTTACAGTTAGAGTTAGGGTTAGGTTTAGTTTTAGGGTTCAGTGTTAGGTTTTGAGTTAGGGTTAGGGGTTACGGTTAGGGTTATGGTTAGTGTTAGGGTTAGGGTTACGGTTAGTGTTTAGGGTCAGATTGAGGGTTAGAGATCAGGGCTTTGGGAAAGTGTTAGGGTTAGTGTTAAATGTAGGGTTATGGATTGAGGTTAGGGTTAGGGATAGGGTTAATGCTAGGCCAAATTCTAACCCTTTCACTAACCTCAACCCAATCCTAATCCTAACCCAAACCCCAAAGATACCTCTACCCATACCCCTACCCCTAACCCTAATCCTAAACCTTAAACCTTAACCCTAAACCTAACCCAACTCTAAACCTAACCCTAATCCTTACCTTCTCCCTAGGCCTAACAATAACCCTAACCCTGTCCCTATTCCCTGAACCCTAACCGTAACCGTAACCCTAACCCAACCCTAACCTTAACTACCCCTAACCCTACCCCTACCCCTAACCCCTAACCCTAACACTGAGCCAAACCCCAACCATAAGCCCTAACCATACCATAACCATAAACCTTAAACCTTAACCCTAAAACAACTCTAACCCTAACCCTAACCCTAATCCCTAACCCTAACACTACCCTAAACAGTAACCCTAACCGTAACCATAATGCAAACCTAACACTAAACCTAACCCTAACCCCTAACCCTAACTCTAACCCTAACCCCAACCCCAACCCTAACCCTAACCATATCCTAACTATAATCTAACCCTAACGCAAACCCTATTCTAACCATAACCCTAAACCTAAACCTCTTCTAACCGTAATCCTAACAGTAACGCTAACCCTAATCCTATCCCTAATCCCAACACCAAACCTAAACCTAAACCTATCCTAAGCCAAACATAACCCTAACCGTAAACCTAACAGCAACCCTAACACTCACACTAAACCTAACACTAACCCTAACTCTAAAATCTAACCCTAACCCTAACCCTAGTCTAACCCTAGCCCTACCCCCTAGCATTCGCCATAGGCCTAACCCTATCTTTAGGTCTAACCCTACCCCTAACCTTAACCCTAACCCTAAACCCTAAACTCTAACCCTAAAACTAACCCTAACCCTAACCAAAACTAACCGAAAACCTAACCCAAATCCGCAACCCATAAGCCTACACTTACCCCTACAGCTACCCCTAACCCTAACCAAACCCTAATCCTAACACTAACACTAACCCTAACACTAACTCTAACCCTAACACTAACCCTAAACCTAATCCTAATGCTAAGCCTAACCCCAACCCTAACACTAATCCTAACACTAACACTAACCCTATCACTAACCTTAACCCTAAACCCTAACCCTAACCCCTAAACCCTAACCCTAACCCTGACCCTAGCCTTGCCCTAGCCATAGCGCTAACATTAGCCCTAGGCCTAAGCCTATCCTTAGGCCTAACCCTACCCCTACCCTTAACCCTAACCCTAAACCCAAATCCTAACCCTAAAAACCCTAACCCTAACCCAACCCTAACTCAAACCCTAACCCTAACCCCAACCCATAGCCCTGACCTTACCCCTACTCCTAACCCTAACCCTTACCAAACCCTAACCCAAACCCTAACGCTAACCTTAATACTAACCCTATCCCTAACTCTACCCCAAACCTAATCCTAACCCTAACCATAACCCCAATCCTAACACTAACTCTAACACTAACACTAACCCTATCCCTAACACTAACCCTAAACCCTAATCTAACCCTAACCAAAAACCTAACTCTACCCTAACCCTAACCCTAACACTAACCCTAACCCAATCTTAACCCTAACCCTAACTCCAACTCATACCCTTACACCTAACACCTAACCCTAACCCTAACCGTATCCCTAAACCCTAACCCTAACCCTAACCTTAAACACTAATCCTAACCCTATACCTAACACATACCCGAACCCCAAAACTAACCGTAACCGTACCTTAACTCTAACCTAACCCTAACTCTAACCCTATTCTAGCCCTAACCCTAAACCTAAACCTCTTCTAACCCTAACCCTAACAGTAACACTAACCCTAATCCTATCCCTATCCCAAACCCAACCCTAAACCCTAATGCTAACCCTAACCCTAACCCTAAACCCTAACCCTAACTCTAACCCCTAGCCCTAGTCTTAGCCCTATCCCTAGCCCTAACACTAGCACTAGCCCTGGGCCTAACCCTATCCTTAGGCCTAACCCTACCCCTACCCTTAATTCTAAAACTAAACCCTAAACCCTAACCCTAAACCTAACCCTAACCCTAAACCAACCCTAACCCTAACCCTAAACCTAACCCCAACCCAAATCCTTACCCTTACCCCTACCCCCACACCTAACCCTAACCATACCCTAACCCTAAGCCTAATGCTAACCCTAATCCTAACCCTAAACCAAACCCTACCACTAACCCTAACATTAACACTAACCCTAAAACTAACCCTAACCCTAAACACTAACCCTAACCCTAACTCCTAACCCTAGCCCTAGCCTTAGCCCTATCCCTATCCCTAGCACTAGCACTAGCCCTGGGCCTAACCCTATCCTTAGGCCTAACCCTACCCCTACCCTTAATGCTAACCCTAAACCCTAAACCCTAACCCTAAAACTAACCCTAACCCTAAACCAACCCTAACCCTAACCCTAAACCTAACCCCAACCCAAACCCTTACCCTTACCCCTACCCCTACACCTAATCCTAACCATACCCTAACCCTAAGCCTAACGCTCAACCCTAACCCTAACCCTAAACCCAACCCTAACACTAACCTTAACATTAACACTAACCCTAACACTAACCCTAACCCTAACTCTAACCTTAGCCCTAGCCTTAGCCCTATCCCTAGCCCTAGCACTAGCACTAGCCCTGAACCTAACCCTATCCTTATGCCTAACCCTACCCCTACCCTTAATGCTAACCCTAAACCCTAAACCCTAACCCTAAAACTAACCCTAACCCTAAACCAACCCTAACCCTAACTCTAAACCTAACCCCAACCCCAACCCTTACCCTTACCCCTACCCCTACACCTAACCCTAACCAAACCCTAACCCTAAGCCTAATGCTAACCCTAACCCTAACCCTAAACCCAACGCTAACACTAACCTTAACATTAACACTAACCCTAACACTAACCCTAACCCTAAACACCTAACCCTAAACCCTAACCCTAACCCTAAACCCTAACACTAACACTAACCCTAACCGTAACCTAACCCTAACCCTAACCCTAACCCTAACACTATCCTAAAAATAACCCTAACACTAAACCCTAACCTTAACACAAACCCCAACCCAATCTTAACCTAACCCTAACTCCAACCCATACCCCTACCCCTAACCCCTAACCCTAACCCTAACGCTATCCCTAAACCCTAACCCTAACCCTAACCTTAAACACTAACCCTAACCATAACCCAAAGCTAACCCTAACCCTAGCACCTAACCCTAACCCTAACCCTAACCCCAACCCCAACACTAACCCCAACTGTACCTTAACTCTAACCTAACCCTAACCCCTAACCCTATTCTAGCCCCAACCCTAAACCCAAACCTCTTCTAACCCTAACCCCTAACAGTAACGCTAACCCTAATCCTATCCCTATCCCAAAACCAAACGCTAAACCCTAACGCTAACCCTAACCCCTAACCCTAAACCCTAACCCTAACTCTAACCCTAGCCCCAGACTTAGTCCTATCCCTAGCCCCAGCCCTAGCACTAGCCTTGGGCCTAACCCTATCCTTAGGCCTAACCCTACCCCTACCATTAATGCTAACCCTAAGCCCTAAACCCTAACCCTAAAACTAACCCTAACCCTAAATCAACCCTAACCCTAACCCAACCCAAACCCTTACCCTTACCCCTACCCATACACCTAACCCTAACCAAACCCCTAACCCTAAGCCTAACGCTAACCCTAACCCTAACTCTAACCCCACCCCCAACCCTAACACTAACCTTAAAAATTAACACTAACCCTAACACTAACCCTAACCCTAAACACTAACCTTAACCCTAAACCCTAACCCTAACCCTAACCTAACCCTAACCCTAACCCCTAACCCTAACACTAACCCTAACCCTAACTCCAACACATAACCCTACCCCTACCCCAATCCCCTAAACCTAACCTTAACCCTATCCCTAAACCCTATTCCCTAACCCTAACCCTAACCCTAAACACTAACCCCAACCCTAACCATAACCCAAAACTAATCATAATCCTAACCCTAACCCCTAAACCTAAACCTAACCCTATCATTAAACCATAATCCCTAACCCAACCCTAACCCTAAACCTAACCATAACCCTAACCCTGAACCCCAACCTTACAGTAATCCTAGCCCTAGCCCTAGCCTTAGCCTTAGCACTAGCACTAGCCCCAAAGCTCTCCCTAGCCCTAAACCCAACCTAACCCTCTCCCCAAATCCTGAACCCCAACCCTAACCCTAACCCTAACACTAAACCTAAACTTAACACTAATGCTAAACCCTAATCCTAAACCTAACCTTAACCTCAACCCTAACACTAACACTAACCCGAACCCTAACTCTAACTCAAAAACCTAATCCTAACCCTAAACCCCAACAATAAACCTAACCCTAGCCTAGCCCCCAGCCCTACTCCAAGCACTAGCCCTAGGCCTAACCCTTTCCTTAGGCCTAACCGCACTCCTACCTTTAACCATAATGCTAAACTCTAAACTCTAACCCTAAGACTAACCCTCAACCCTAACCCCAACCCCTAACCCCAACTCCTAGAATAACTCTAACCGTACCCTAACCATAACCCTAACCCTAACCCTATTCTAACCCTAACCCTAAACCGAAACCTCTTCAACCCTAACCCTAACCATACCCTAACCCTAATCCTTATCCTATCCCTAACCCCAACCCCAATCTTATACCTAAGCCTACCTAACCCTAAACCTAAACATAACCCTAAGCCTAACCCCAACTTTAAGCCTAACTCTAACACTAACACTAACCCTAACAATAACCCTAAACCCTAACCCTAAACCTAACTATAACCCCTCACCCTAACCCCAACCCTAAACCCTAACCTAACCCTAACCCTAAACCCTAACGCTAACCCTAACCCTAAAACTAATCCTAACCCTAACCCAACCGCAATACTAACTCTAAATTCTAACCCTTTCACTAACCTTAACCCAATCCTAACCCTAACCCTAACTCCAACCCATACCCCTACTCCCAACCCCTAAACCTAACCCTAGCCCCTAATCCTAACACTAACCCCAAATCTAACACCAAACCCTAACCCTAACCCTATCCCTAACCTAACCCTAACCGTAATACCCTAAAACTAACCCTAACTTTATTCTAACACTAACCCTAAACCTAAACCTCCTCTACACTCATCCTAACAGTAATGCTAACCCCAACCCTAACCCTAACACCAAACCCAACATTAACCCTAACACTAAACCTAAACCCTATCACTTAAACCAACCATAGCCATAGACCTAGCCCTAGCTCCTAGCCCCTAGGACTCAGCCCTAGCCCTATTCCTAACTCTAGCCCTAACCCTATCCCTAACCCTTACCCTAAGCCTAAACACAAAACCCCAAGCCCAACCCAAACCTAAATCTAAAGCTAACACTAAATAAAACATCAACCCCTACCCAACCCCTAACCTTAACCCTAACCCAACCCCGACCCTAACACTAACCCTAACCTTATCCCTTACCCTAACTCTATCACTAAACCCTAAACTCTAACACTAACACTAACCCCAACTGTAAACACTAACCCTTACCCTAATCCTTAGCCAACCCTAACCTAACCATAATCTTAACCCCAACCCATTCCCTACCACTACCCATACACCGAACCCTAACCCTAAACACTAACCTAACCCTAACCCTTACCATAACCCCTACCCCTAACACAAACCTTAACACTAATCCTAAACCCAACCCTAACACTAACCCTAAACCCTAACCCTAAACCTATACCTAACCGTAACCCCTAACCCTAACCTTAACCCTAAACCCAACCGTAACCCTAACACTATCCCTAACACTAACCCTAACACTAATTCGTCTAAACCTAAACTTAAACCTACCCCTACCACTAACCCTATCCCTACCCCTAACCCCTAACCCAACCCTAACCCTAACCCCCAACCACAACACCTAACCCTACCTCTAATCTTAACCCTAACCCTAAACCTAAACCGCTCCGAATACTAACCCTAACAGTAATGCTAACCCTAATCCTATCCCTAACTCCAACCCCAACCCTAAACCTAAACCTAACCTCAACCCTAGCCCTAACCCTAACACTAACACTAAATATGACCCTAACCCTAACTTTAAACCCTAACCCTAACCCCTAACCTAACACTAACGCTAACACTAATCCTAACCCTAACCCCAACCTCACAATAACCCTAACCCTAAAACCCCAACCCTAACCCCTAACCCAATCCTAACCCTAAATCTAACTCCAACACATACACCTACCCCAACCCCTACCCCTACCCCCTAACCCCAACCTAACACTAACCCGAACCCAAACTCTATTTTTACCCTAGCCCTAAACCTAAACCTACCCTAAACCAAACCTAACCCTAACCGGCAACACCTACACCTACCCTCACCCCTACCCCTACCCCTAACCCTAACCAAACCCCAACCTAACCCTAATGCTAAACCTACATTAACCAAAACACTAACACTAACCCTAAACGTAATCCTAACCCTAACCCCAACCTCAACAATAATCCCTAACATTAACCCTATCCCTAACCCTAACCCCTAAACCTGAATCGTAACCCTAATGATAACCATAACTCGTCTAACCCTAACCCTAAACCCACACTTACCACTAACCCTTTCCCCACCCCTAACCCTAACACAACACTAACCATAACCCTAGCCTGAACCCTATCCCTAACTCTCTAACACTAACCCTAAAGCATTCCCTAACCCTAAAACTAACTTAATCCTAACCCTAACCCTAACCCTAATCCTATGCCTAAAACCCTAATCCATATCCTTAACCCTAATGCTAACCAGAATCACTAACCCTAACCCTACCATAACTCATACGTAACCCTAACCCATAACCCTAACCCTAACCCCAACCCATCCCGAACCCTAACCGCACCCTAACTTTGTAACCTAACTCCTAACCCTATCCCTAAACTCTAACCCTAACCCAAACCCTAACGTTAACCCTTACCCCAACCCTAACACTAACCCTAACTCTAACACTAACACTAACCCCAACCGCCTAACCCCTAAAGCTAAACCTAAACTCTAACCCCTAACCCTAACACTACCCTAACCCTAACCCTAAGCCTAAACCCTAACCGTAACCATAACTCCCAAACACTAACCCAACCCTATCTAAAACCTTGAAACCTATCCCCACCCCAAACCTAACCAACACTAACCCAAATCCCAACACATACAGCTACCCCAACCCTAACCCTAACCCCTAAACCTAAACCTGACACAAACCCAACCCCTAAACCCTAACCCTAACCATAAACCTTAAACCATAACCCTAACCCTAACCCTAACCCAACTCAACCCTAATCCTAACCCTAACCCTTTCCCTTACAATAACTTTATTATCAAACCCCAAACCCTAACACTAACCTAACCTAAACACTAACACTAACCCTAATCCTTATACAACAATAAAACTAACTGTAATCCTAACCCCAACCAACCCCCTACCCCAAACCCACCCTGAACCTTACCCATAACCGTAACCCCTAACCTAACAATAACCCTAACCCATAACCCTAACCCCAACCCCAACCCATAACCTAACTCTAACCTAACTCCCAACCTACCACTAACTGCACTTTAACCCTAACACTAACCCTAACCCTATGGTAACCGTAACCTAAACCTAATCCTCAAATAACTGCAACCCTAACAGTAACACTAACCCTAATCCTATCCTAAACCCAACCCCAACACTAAACTTAAACCTACCCTAACCTTAAACCTAACTCTAACCTAACCATAACCCAACCCTAACCCTAACCCTAAAAGCTTAACTCCTAACCCTAACCCTAAACCTTACCTCAAATGAAACCTCTTCTAACCCTAAGAGTAATGCTAACCCTAACCCTAACTCTACCCTAACCCCAACCCATACCCTTACCGTTACCCCTACCATACACTAACTGTAAAACAACCTAACCCTAACCCTAACCCTAACTCCTAACCCTTACCCCAACCTTAACACTAACCCTAACTCTAACAGTAACACTAACCCTAACCCTAACCATAAACCATAACCGTAACCCTAACCCACCCTAACCCTAACCCAAACCCCAACACATACTGCTACCCCTACCCCTAACCCTAAACCATAAACCTAACCTAACCGTAACTGTGAGCCTAACACCTAAACTTAACCCTAAAGCAAACCCTAAACCGAAACCTCTTCTAACCCTAAACCTAAGAGTAATGCTAACCTAACCCTAACCCTATCCCTAACCCTATTCTAACCCTAACCCTAAATCGAACGTCTTTGAACCCTAACCCTAACCATACTTCTAGCCCTAACCCTAACCCTAACCCTAACCCTAATCCTATCCCTAACCCCAATCCCAACCCTAAACCTATACCTACCCTAACCATAAACCTAACCCTAAACCTAACCCTAACACCTACCCTTACCTATATCCCTACCTCTACCCCTAACCCAACCCTAACCCTAAACCTTAATGCTAACTGTAACACTAACCATTACCCTAAACCTAACCCTAACCTAACCTTAACCCAAACCCCAACCCATACCCTACCACTAACCCTACTCCTAACCCTAACTGCTAACCCTAACCCTGAACCAAACCCGAACCTAAACCCTAAACCTAACCCTAACCTCAACCCCAACACTACCCTGTACCCTAACCCTAACCCTAACCTTAACCATACCCTATTCTAACCCGAACCCCTAAACCGAAACTTTCTTCTGACCCCAACCCTAACTGTACTCTAACCCTAACCCTAACCCTAACACTAATCCTATCCCTAACACCAATCCCAACCCTACCCCTAACCGTACCCTAACACTAACCCTAACCCCTAACCATATCCTTAACACTAGCACAAGACCTAGGCCTAACCCTATCCCTGGCCTAACCCTAACCCTATCTTAACTCTAACCCTAAACCCTAAACCCTAAACCCTAACCCTAATCCTAACCCCTGACCCTAACCCCAACCGCAACCGTAACCCTAACCGTACACTAAGCCTAAACCTAAACCTAACCCTAACCCTAATGCTAACCTAACACTAACCCTAATCCTAACCCTAACCCTAACCCCAACCCCAACTCTAACACTAACCCTAACCCTAACACTAACCCTAACCCTAACACTAACCCTAACCCTAACCCTAACGCTAATCATAACCCTAAAACTAACCATAACCTAACCCCCTAACCTAACCCTAACACTAACCATAAATTCTAACCCTAACACTAACCTTAACCAAATCATAGCCCTAACCCTAACTCCAACACATACCCTACCCCTACCCTTTCCCTAACCCCTAATCCTAACCCTAACCCTAGCCTATAATCCTGACCCTAACCTTAATCCCAACATTAAACCCTAACACTATCCCTAACCTAATCCTAACCCTAATAAACTAAATCTGAACCCTAACTTTATTCTAATGCTAACCCTAAACCTAAAGCTCTTCTACACTCAACCTAACAGTAACGCTAACCCTGAACCTAACCTCCAACCCCAAACCCAACCCTAACCCTAACCCTAAACCTAAACCTCAACCCTACCTTACCCCAAAGCCTAACCCTACACTAACCTCAGCTTGAGCCTAGTCCTATCCCTAGCCCTAGGACTAGCCTAGCTTTATTCCTAAACCTAGCCCCAATCTAACCCAACTTAACCTAAACCTAAACCTAACAACAACCCATAACCCTACCCTTAATCCTAACACTGACACTAACCCTAACCCTAATCTTAACAACCACCCCTATGTAAACCCTAACCTAACACTAAACCTAAACCCTAACCCTAACCCCCTAACCCTAACCCTAAACCCTAACTGTAACCCTAACCCAACACTAATCCTAACCCTAACCCCAACCCCAACACATACCGCTACCCCTACCCCCCTAACCCTAAACTCTAAAGCTAACAATAACCCTAACCGTAAATCATACCCTAAACCGAAACCTCTTAACCCTAAACCTAAGAGTAATGCTAACCCAACTTAACCTTAACCCCACCCCAACACCAACACTAACCATAACCGCACCCTAATCCTAACCCTATCCCTAACCCTATTCTAACCCTAACCCTAAATCGAAACCTTTTCGAACTCTAACTCTAACTGTACTCTAACCCTAACCCTAAACCTAACCCTAAACCTAATCCTATCCCTAACCCCCAAACCCAACCCTAAACCTATACCTACCCTAACCGTAAACCTAACCCTAACCCTAACCCTAAGACCTACCCTTACCCATACCCCTACCCTACCCCTAACCCAACCCTAACCCTAACCCTAATGCTAACTGTAACACTAACCATTACCCTAAATCTAACCCTAATCCTAACCCTACCCTATTACTAACACTAACCCCAACCCTAACCCTAATCCTAACCCTAACCCTAACCTAAACACTAACCCTAACCCTAACCATAACCCTACCTTAACCTAACCCTAAGCGTAACCTCCCAACCCTAACCCTAAACCTCACCTTATAACTGAAACCTTTTCTAACCCTAACCCTAAGAGTAATGTTAACCCTAACACTAACCCTAACTCCAACCCCAACCCCAACCCTAACCGAAACTGTACCCAACCCTAATCCTATCCCTAACCCCAACCCCAACCCTAAACCTATACCTACCCTAACCATAAACCTAATCCTAAACCTAACCCAACCCTATCCCTAACCCTAATGCTAAACGTAACACTAAACATTACCCTAAATCTAACCCTAACCCTAACCCAAACCCCAACCCAAACTCCTACCACGAACACTACCCCTAACCCTGACCCCTAACCCTAACCCCTGAACCAAACCCTAACCCTAAACCCTAAACCTAACCGTAACCCCAACCCCAACCCTTCCCCCAACAGTTCCCAGCCCTAACCCTAACCTTAACACTAACTCTATTCTAACCCTAACCCTAAACCGAAACCTCTTCTGACCCTAACCCTAACTGTACCCTAAGCTTAACCCTAAACTTAACCCTAATCCTATCCCTAACCCCAACCCCCAACCCTACCCCTAACTGTACCCTAACACTAACCCTAATCCTAGCTCTTAGCACTAGCACTAGACCTAGGCCTAACCCTATCCCTCGGCCTAAACCTATCCCTATTCTTATCCCTAACCCTAAACCCTAAACCTAACCCCTAACCCAACCCTAACCCTAACTCAAACCCAAACCCCAACACATACCACTACTCCTACCCCTAACCCTAAATCCTAACCCTAAACCTGACCCATATCCTAACCCTAAACCCTAACCCTAACCCTAAAACTTAAACCATAACCCTGACCCTACTCTAAGCCTAACCTTAACCCTAACCCCAACCCTATCCCTCACCCTAACTCTATCACTAAACCCTAAACCCTAACACTAACCTCAACCCAAACACTAACACTAACCCTAATCCTTACACAACAATAAAACTAACCGTTACCCTAACTCCAACCCATCCCCTACCCGAACCCTAACCATAACGTAACCCCTAACCTAACACTAACCCTAACCTAACACTAACCCTAACACTAACCCTAACACTAACCCTAAACCCTGCCTAAACCTAAACCTGACCCTAACCCCTAACCTAACCCTAACCCTAACTGTAACCCTAACCCTAACTGTAACCCTAACCCTATCCCTAACCCTAACTCTATCCCTAAACATAACCGTAAACCCTAACACTATCTCTAACACTAACCCTAACTCGTCTAAACCTACCCGTACCCCAAACCCCTATCCATACCCCTAACCCTAACTCTAACCCTAACCCTAAACCTAACCACAACCCCTAACCCTACTCTCTACCCTACCCCTAACCTTATTCCTAAACCCTAAACCGTGACCCTAACCCTAACCCTATCCCTATCCCTAACCCAACAATAACCCTTAGGCCTAATCCTAACCCTAACCCCTAATCCTAACCCTAACCCTAAACACTAACTCTAAACCCAACCTAAAACTACCCCTGCCCTATCCCTAACCCTAACCTCAAAGCTAACCCTTACCCGAACCCTACCCCAGCCGTAGCCTCAACCTCTAGCACTAGACTTAGCCCTAACCTTAGCCATAGCCCTACCTCTAATCCTAACCCTAACCCTAACTCTTACCCCAACTCTTGCCCTAGCCATTGCCCCAGCCCCAGAACTAGCCCTAGCCCCAACCCTAGCCATAGCCCCAACCCTAAGCCTAAACCTCACCCTAACCCCAACCCCAACCCTAACCCCTAGCACTACCTAAACCTAAACTTAACCCTAACCCTAACCCTAACCCTAGACCTAGCCCTACCCCCTTGCCCTAACACTATCCCTAGCCCCAAACCTAAACCTAACCATAACCATAAACCCTAAACCCTAACATTAATGCTAACCCTAACACTAACTCAAACCTAACACTAACCCTAACCCTAACCCCAAACCATAACCTTTCCCCTACCCCTACCCGTAATCTTAATGCCTAACCATAACTGAACCCCTAACGCTAAACCTAACCTAAATCTAAACCTCTTATTACCCTAACCTAACAGTAACGCTAACCCTAACTCTAACCCCAACCCCAACGCTAACCCTAACCCTACCCTAACCCTAAACCCAACCCTAACCCTAATCCTGACTCTAGCCTCAGCCCCAGCCCCTATCTCCAATCCTAACCTCAACCCTAACCCTAACTTTTACCTAGCCCCAGCCCTAGTCCTAACCCGAGAACTTGCCCTAGCCCTAACCGTGTCCCTAGCCCTAATCCTAACCCTAACCCTAACCCTAAACCCTAAACCCTAACCCTAACCCCTACCACTAACCCAACCCTAAAGATAACCCTAACACAAACACAAACCCCTACCCCTACCGCTGCCTCTAACCCTAACACTAACCCTAACCCTAACACTAACACTAGACCTAGCACTAGCCATAGCCCTAACCCTATCCCTAGCTCTAACCCTAACCCTAACCATAAACCCTAAACCCAAACCTAACCCTAACCCAAACCTAACCCTAACCCTAAACCTAACCTCAAGCCATATACCTTCCCCCTACTCCTACCCCTTCCCTCAACCATAACCCCTAATCCTAACACTAACCCTAGCTGTAACCCTATCCCTTGCCCTAAACCCAACACTAAACCTAATCCTAAAACTAAAACCTAACACTAACCCCAAACACTAACCCTAACCTAGCCCCAGCCGTAGCCCTAGCCCCAGCACTAGCCCTTGCCCTAAAACCAACCCTAGCCCTAACGCTAACCCTAAACCATAAACCCTAACCCTAACCCCTGAAACTAGCTCCTAACCCTAAACCTAACACTCAACCCTAACACTAGCCCTCATCCCAAACCTAACCCTAACCCTAACCCAACCCTAACCCTAACCCTAACACTAACTTCAACCCATAAATCCACCCTACCCCTAACCCCAACCCTAAACCTAGACCCAGCCCTATCCTCAGACATAGCCTAGCTATAAACCTAGCCCTAGCACCAGCCCCAAACCTAACCCTACCCTAACCCAACCCTAACCCTAACCCTAACACTACCCTCAACCCCTAATCCTACCCCTACCCCTAACCCTAACCCCAACTCTAACCCTATCCTAACCCTAACCCCAACCCTATTCTAACCCTAACCTAAACCTAAACCTCTTCTTATCCTAACCCTAACAGCTAACGCTAACCCTAACCCTTACCATAGTCCCAACCCAAACCCCTAACCATGAACCTACTCTCACCCTAAACCTAACCCTAACCTCAACACTAACCCCAATCTTAACACCAACACTAACACTAACCTTATACCTAAACCTAAATCTAAGCTAATCTTAACTCCTAATCCTAAACAATAACACTAACCTAACCCTAAAGCCTAACCCAACCCTAAACACTAACCTTAACCCTAAACTTTGCCCCTAGCCATAGCTCTCAGCCCTAGCACTAGCCCCGTCCCTAAACCTAGCCCTATCCCTACCCCTAACCCTACCCCTAACCCTAACCCTAACCCAACCCCTAACCCTAACCCTAACCCTAGTAACAACACTAACTGTACCCCTACCCCTGCCCCTACCCCTAACACTAAACACTAACCCTAACCCTAACCCAACCCTAACCTCAACCTAACACTAACCTCAACCCCTAACCCTACCCCTAGCCTAACCGTAACTCTAAACCTCGCCTAGCGCTAGCCCTAAACCTAGCCTACCCTTATCCCTAACCCTAACCATAACCCAACCCAAACCATAACCCTACCTCTATCCATAACCCTAATCCTTACACTGAACCCTAACCCTAACCTGACCACAACCCCCAACATACCCCTTCCTCAACCCTCACCCTAACCCTTAACAATGAACCTAACCCTAACCGTAACCCCTAACTATAACCCCAAACTAACCTTAACCCTAAATCCTAAACTTTACATCTAACCCTATTCTAACCAAAACCTAAACTAAACCTCTTCTACCCTAACCCTAACAGTAACACTAGCCACAACCCCAACCCTACACCTACCCCTAAGCCTAAAACATAACCATAGCCCCTAGCCCCAGCCCTAGCCCTAAACCTAACCTTGACCCTACCCAACCCTAAACCTAGACGTTAACTCTATCCCTCACAATATCTCTAAACCATAAACCTAACCCTAACCCAACCATAAACATAACTCTAACGCTAACCCCAAGGCAAACCCGAACCCAACCCTACCCTAAACCTAAACTTCACACTAACCTAACAGTAAGCCTAACCTAACCCTAATCCTAAAAATAACCCTAACCAATAACACTAACCTATCCATAATGCCTAACCTAACCTGAACCCTAACCTCAAACCCTAAACCTAACCCTAAACTAAAACCTAATCCAAACCCCAGCTCTAACCCTCAACCTTAACCCTAACCTAAACTTCTTGTAAATCCTAACCCAACAGTAAAACTAACCCTAAACCTAACTCCAAACCTAACCCCAACCCCAACACTAACCCTAAACATACCTAACCTAACACTAACCCTAACCCTAACACTAACACTATCACTCACTCTAACCCTAACCCTAAATCTATCTCTCACTCTAACCCTAACCCTAACCTCTATCCTAACTGTAACCGTAACCCTAATCATAACCATAACCCTAACCCTAAATCCCAACCCCAAGAGTAACACTAACCATAACACTAATCATAACCCTAACCCTAAACTCTAACACTAACCCTTACCCTAAACCGTAACCCTAAACCTAACCCTGCACTGAACCCTAACCCCAACCCTAACGCTACCCTAAACACTAAAACTAACCCTAACCCTAACCATAACCCCAACCCTAAACTCTAACCCTACCCAACCTAGCTCCCAGCTGTAGCCTGGCCCCTAGCACTAGCTCCTAGCCATAACCCTAGCCATAGGCCTAACTTTAACCCTAACCCTAACGCCAACCCCAACCCTAACCCTACCCTAAAACTAAACCGAATCCTAACCCTAACGCTAACCCCAACCCTAACCCTAACACTAACACTAACCTAAACCTAACCCCAAATCTAACACTAACCTTACCCTAACCCTAACCCTAACCCCTAAGGCTAATTCTAACCCTAAGCCTAACCCTAACACTAACCCTAACCCTATACTTTACACCCTAATCCAAACCCTAACCCCAACCATACCCATACCCCAAATCCCAAACCTAAACCTCACCCTAACCGTAAACCCTATCCCTAACTTTAACCTTAACCCTAAATCCTACACCCCAACCCTAACCCTAACCCTAAACCAACCATAAACCTAACCCAACCCTAACAAGAAGTCCTAACTCTACCCTACCCCTAACCCTAACCCTAAACCCAACCCCAACTTTAGCCCTAGCACTATCCCCAAGCTGTAACCCTATCCCTGGCCCTAACCTAACCCTAACCCCTAATCCTTAACCCCAAACCCTAACTTTAACTCTAACCCTAACCCAACCTTAACCCTAAACCTAAACCCTAACATTAACCCTAACCCTAACCCTAACCTAACACTCAACCCTAACCCCTAACCTAGCACTGCCCCAACCCTATCCATCAGCCCTACCTAACCCTAACTCTAACCCAAACCTAAACCTAACCCCAAATGATAACCCTACCTCTGCCCCCTGCCCCTACCTTAACCCTAACTCTAACCTAACCTAACCCTAATCCCTAAACCCCAACCCTAACTCCAACCCTAACCCCAACCTAAACCTTAACCCTAACACTAACCTAACACTAACCCTAAATCCTAAACACTATCCCTAACCCTAATACCCTAAACCTAACGCTAACCTTATTCTAACCCTAACCCCAAACCTAAACCTCTTCTAACACTAACTCTCACCTAATGGTAACCTTAACCCCAACCCCAACCCTAACCCTAACCCTACCATAACCGTAACCCTAACCCCTAGCTCTAGACCTAGCCCTATACCAGGCACTAACCCCAGACCTAACCCTATCCCTAACCCAAACCCCAACCCCTAATACTAAGCCCTAACCATACCCCAACACAACCCCTAACCCCAACCCACACATATCTTTAAACCTTTCCTAACTATAACTAGTATAACCCTAACCCTAACCCTAACCCTGCCCTCTAGCCAGACGCCTACCCCTAACCCAAACCCTATTCCAAACCTTATTCCATAACCCTAACCCCTACACCCTAAACACTAACCTTACCTTAATCCTAACCCAACCTAACACTAACCACCTTAACACTAACCACAACCCTACCTACCCCTGACCCTAGCCATAACCATATTCTAACCCCCTAACCCAAACCTAACCCACTTTAACACTAACCTAATAGTAAACCTAACCTAAACCTAAACCTAACCTCCAATGTCAACCCTACCCTTAACCCTTACCCTAACCTAAACCCCAACCATAACCTAATCTAAAACCCTAACACTAATCCTAACTTCCGGGAGCCCTAGCCCTTGCCCTAGCAGTAGCCCCAGCCCCAAAACTATCCTTGCCCTAAACCTAACCCCAACCCTAACCCTAATCCTATCCTGAAACCCTAAACCCGAAACCTAGACCCCAACCATAACCCTAACCCCAGACCTAGTCCTAACTCTAATCCCAACCCCAAGTTTAACCCAACACCTATCCTAAGCCTAAACACATTCCCTAACCCTAATTCTAAGCTTAACACTAAACACTAACACTAACCGTAACCCTAATCCTACCCTAACCATAACCCCTATAGACGTAGTCCCTAACTCTAACCCTAAACCTAACTTTAACCCTAACACCTATCCTAAGTCTAAACACTTTCTCAACCCCAAACCTAAACCCTAACCCTAACCCCAATCTTAATCCCCAACCCTAACCATAACCCTATCCCTAACCCAACCCCTATCCCTATCCCCACCCCAACCCTAACCCCAACCATAACAGTAAACACTAACCCTAACCCTATCCTATCCCTAGCTCCTAGCTCCTAGCACTAGCCCTAGTCCTAACCTATGCCTAGCCTAAACATAACCCTAACACTAACCCTAACCCCTAACCCCTAACCCCAACCCTAACCCCTAACCATAACCTAACCCTACCCTATACCTTAAACAAACTCTAACTCTAACCTAAACCCTAAACCGTAATGATATCCCCTATCCCTAACCCAAACCTAACTCTAACCCAAACCCTAACCCTAACCCTAAACACAACCCCCTAATCCTATCCCTCCCTTAAACCTAACCCCTAACCCCAACCCTTACCATATCCTAAACCCTAAACCCTACCCTAACACTAAACACTAACCTTAACACTAACCCTAAACAAACCCTAACCCCTAACCCATAACCCTAACACTAACCACAACCCCTAACCCTATGCCTTCCTCACCCCCTAACCTAAACCCTAGCTGCCTAGCCCTAGCCCTAACAACATCCCTAGCTCAGCCCTAAACCTAGCCTCCCAGCCTAACCCTCCAACCTAACCTCAACCCTAATCCAAACCTAACTCTAACCTAACCCTAACACTAAACCCTGAACACTAAACCTAACACTAATCGTAAACTCTAACCTAACAACCCCTAAAACCAACCCCAACCCCAACCCTCCTAACCCACAACCTAAACCTACCCTAACCTTAGCTTCAACCCTAAACCAAACACTAACCCTATCCCTAACCCTAAACCCTAACCCTAACACCTAACCAAAAACACCAACCGCAACCCTCAACCAACAGTAACCTAACCCCTAACCTAACACTAACCCCAACCCATACCCTACCCCCAACACCTATACCTTACCTATCCCTAACCCTAACCCTAGCCCTAAGTCCCAACCCCCAACCCCAATCCTAACTTTAACCTTAACGCCTATCTCTAACCCCAAACCCTTTTCCCTAACCCCTAACCCTAACCCTAACCTAAACCTAACACTAAACACCCAGTCTTAGACCCAACCCTAGCCCCTAGTCTTAAACCTAACCCTAGCCCTAGCCCCAACCTACACTAGGCCTAACCCTAACCCTAACCCCTAACACTTATCCCTAACCCTAACCATAGGCCTAACCTCAACCATAACCGTAGCCCTAACTCGCTTAAACCTAACCCCAACCCTAAAACTACCGCTACCCCTAAAACTAACCTATCCCAACTCTAGTCTAACCCTAACCATAACCAAACCCTTAAACCTAGCCTTAAGCCTATCTCTAACCCTAACCCTAACCATATCCCAACCCTAACCCGAACCCTAACCCTAAGACTAATACTAAACACCAACCCTACAACCCTAACCCAAACCCAACACTAACTCTAACCTTAACACTAACCACAACCCCAAACCCACACCCAACCCTAGACCTAACCTAACAACAATAACCTAGCCCTAGCCCAAACCCCTAGCCCTAGTCCTAACTCAAACCTAAACGTACCAAACCAAACCCTAACCCCTAACCTATTCTAACCATAATCCTAAACTTAAACTTCTTCCTAACCCCAACCGTAAGCCTCTAAACCTAATCCTATCCCTAACCCCCTATCCCAACCCTAAACCTAAACCTACCCTAATCCCTAAAACCTAACCCCTAACGGTACACCTAACTACAACTCTAACACTAACACCAACCCTAACCCTAACCCTTCCCCTAAACCTAACCCTAACTCCTAAACCTAACCATAAACATAACCCAAACCCTAACCCCTAACCCATACCCTTACCCTTACCCTCTACCCCTACTCCTAATCCTAACCACACCCTATCCCTAACCCAGTAACGCTAACCCTAATCCCAGTACCCTAACACTAATCCTATACCTAATCATAACCATAACCCTAACCCACAGCACTAACACTAACATTAACCCTATCCCTAAACCTAACATTAAACCCTAAACCTAACCCTACCCCAAAACGCTAACAAACCTAATCTTAACCTAACCTAACACTACCACTAACCCTACCCCTAAGCATGGGAACCCCATAACCCCAAACCCATAACCCTAACACTAACTCTACCCAATCCTAACCCTAAACCTAACTCCAACCCATACAAATACCCCTAACCCTAAACCTATCCATAAACCTAATCCTAACCCTAAACATAACCCTAACCCCTAAACCTAACCCTAACCCTAACTCTAACCCTACTTACCACTAGCACTAGGCCTAGGCCTAAACCTATCCCCTAGCCCTAACCAAACCCTATCAACCCTATCTATAAACCTTAAACCCTAATCCCTAACCCAAACCCTAACCCTGACCCTAACCCCAACCCCAACCCTAACCCTAATCATACACTAACCCTAAATCTAAACCCTAACCCTAACCCTAACCTAATGCTAAACCTGACACTAACCCTAATCCTAACCCTAACCCTAACCCCAACCCAACCTAAACCTAACCCTAACCCTAATCATAACCTTAAAACTAACCTAACCTAACCTAACCTAACCCCTAGCACTAACCCTAAATTCTAACCTCAACACTAACTTTAATCCAATCCTAACCCTACCCCAACCTACAACCCATATACCTACGCCCTACCCCTTCCCCTAACCCCTAACCCTAACCTCAACCTAGCCCTAATTCTGACACTCACCTAATCTTAACACTAAACCTAACACTATCCCTAACCCAACCCTAACTCTAATAAACTAAACCTAACCATAACTTTATTCTAATGCCAACCTAAACCTAAAATCTCTAAACTCAACCTAACAGTAACGCTAACCCTAAACCTAACCCTAACCCCAACCCCAACCCTAACCATAACCGTACCCTAACCCTAACACTAACCCTAACCCTATGGTAACCGTAACCCTAACCCTAATCCTCTTCTAACCCTAACTCTTACAGTAATGCTAACCCTAATCCTATCCCTAACCCCAACCCCCAACACTAAACTTAAACCTACCCTAACCCTAAACCTAACACTAACCCCAACCATAACCCAATCCCAACCCCTAAACCTAAGCCTAACCCCTAACCCCTAACCCTAAACCTAACCCTAAACGAAACATCTTCAACCTAACCCTAAGAGTAATGCTAACCCTAACCCTAACCCTACCTGCAACCCCAACCCATACTCTTGCCATTACCTACCCTACCCCTAACCTTAAAATAACCTAAACCTACCATTATGCTAAACCTTTCTCAACCTTAAAACTAACCCTAAGCTAACACTAACACTAACCCTAACCCCAACCCCCAACCCCAACCCCCAACCCTAACCCTAACCGCACCCTAAAACTAATCATATCCCTAACCCCAACCCCAATCCCAAACCTATACCTACCCTAACCATAAACCTAACTCTAACCCTAACCCCGACCGTTACCCAACACTATCCCTAACCCTAAAGCTAACCATAACACTAACCATTACCCCAAATCCAACCCCTAGTCCGAACCCTAACTCGAACCCCCAACCCATACTCCTAACACTAACACTACCCCAACCCTAACCCTGAACCAAACCCTAACCCTAAACCCTAAACCTAACCCTAACCACAACTCCAACCCTACCCCCAACCGCACCCCAACCCTAACCCTAACCTTAACCCTAAGACTATTCTATCCCTAACCCTAAAACGAAACCTCTTCCTGGACCCTAACCCTACTGTACCCCCAACCTTAACCCCAATCCTATCCCTAACCCCAACCCCAACCCTACCCCTAACCCCTTAGCACTAGCACTAGCCCCCAGGCCCTAACCCTATCCCTCAGCCTAACCCTAACCCTATTCTTAACCCTAACCCTAAACCCTAAACCCTAAAACCTAACACTAACCCTTAACCTAACCCAAACCTAACCCTAACCCTAACCCAAACCCCAACACATACCGCTACCCCTACCCCTAATCATAAACCCTAACCTTAAACCTGAACCATACCCTAACCCGAAACCCTAACCCCTAACCCTGACCCTAAACCTTAAACCGTAACCCTAACCCTAACCCTAACCCAACTCTATCCCTAAACCTAACCCTAACCCTATCCCTACCCTAACACTATCACTAAACCCTAAACCCCTAACACTAACCCTAACCCTAAACACTAACACTAACCCTAATCCTTACACAACAATAAAACTAACCATAACCCTAACTCCAACCCATTCCCCTAGCCCTACCCCTACCCCGACCCTCAACCATAACCATAACCCCTAACCTAACACTAACCCTAACACTAACACTAACCCCAACACTAACCCTAAACCCTACCTAAACCTAAACCTAACCCCTAACCCCTAACTCTAACCCTAACCCTAACTGTAACCCTAACCCTAAACCTAACCCTAACTCTAACCCTAAACATAACCATAAACCTAACACTATCCCTAACCCTAACCCCTAACCCTAACTCGTCTAAACCTACCCATACCACTCACTCTATCCCGAACCCTAACCCTAACCCTAACTCTAACGTTAACCCCAACCCCTAACCCCAACCCCTACCCCTACCCCTACCCCCTAACCCTAAGCCTACCCCAACCTAACCCTAACGCTAACCCCAACACTAACCCTAAACATAAAACTAACCCTAAAACTAATCTTAACCCTAACCCTAAACCCATCCCTAATTTTACACTAACACTAACACTAACCCTATCCCAAACCCTAAACCTAAACACTAACCCTAAACCTAAACCCTAACCCTAACCCCTAACACTAACCCAAACCCTAACCCTAACTCTAAAACCTAACCCAAAACCAAACCCCTAACCCCTAATCCTAACACTAACCCTAGCCTAGCCTAGCCATTGCCCCAGCACTAGCCCTAGGCCTAGCCGTTCCTTAGGCCTAACGCCATCTCTACCCTTAACTCTAACCCTAAACCCTAAACCCTAAAACTAACCCAACCCTAACCCAACCCTAACCCAAATCAAACCCTAACCCCAAACCCATACCCCTACACTTACCCTTACCCCTACACCCCAACCAACCTAACCCCTAACCTTAACGCTAACCCCTAACACTAACCCCAAACCTAAGCTTAAACCTAAACCTAACCCTAACCCCCAACACTAACACTAACCCAACACTAACACTAACCCCAGCCCCAACCCTAAACCTAACCCTAACACTAACTTAACAATAAACCCAACACTAAACCCTAACCCTAACACTAACCCTAACCCAACCCTAAACCTAATCCTAACTCCAACCCATACCCTACCACTACCCATAACCCCTAACCCTAACCCTAAACCAATCCCCAAACCCTAATCCCTAACTCTAACACTAACCCCAAAAACCAACCCAACACTAACCCTAACCCTAACTCTTCTAACCCTAACCCTAACTCTTCTAACCCTAACCCCAACCCAAACCCTAACCCTAACCCTAACCCTAACCCTAACCATAAACACTAACCCTAACCCTAACCCTAACTCATCTAACCCTAACCCTAAACCTAAACCTAACAATAACCAAAACCCCTAATCCTACCCCTAACCCTAACAACCCTAACTCTAACCGCAACCCTAACCCAAACCCTAACCTAAGCCTAACCCCTAACCCTAACCCTAACCCTATAACTAACCCTAACACTAACACTAACTCGTCTAAACCCAAACATAACCCAACCCCCACAACTACCCTTACCTTAACCCTACCACTAATCCTAACACTAACCCTATCCCTAACCCTATTACTAAACCCTAATCCCTAACGCTAACCCTAACCCCTAAACACTAATCCTAACCATAACCCAAACCCTAACCCTAAACCTAACCCTAACCCCTAACCCCTAACATTAACCCTAAACCCAAAACCCTAACCCTAATCCTATCCCTAAACTTAGCCCTAAATCCTAACTGTATCCCTAAACCTGGCCATAGCCATAGCCCCAGACAATACCTAGCACTTACCCTAACCTTAACCCTAACCCTCAACACTAACCCTAATGCTAACCCTAAACCCTAACCCTAACCCAACCCAAACCCAAACCCAACCCTAACCCCAAAACTAACCCCTACCCTTAACCCTACCCTAACCTAATCTAACCATAACCCCAAACCCAACCCCAACCTCCTAACCCCTAACCTAAACCCCAAACCTAACACTAACCAAAACCCCTATCCTACCCCTACCATTAACCCTAACTCTAACTGTAACCCTAACCCTATCACTAACCCTAACCCTAACTCCTAACCCTATCCCTAACCCTAACACTAACCCTAACACAAACACTAAATCGTCTAAACCTAAACATAACCCAACCCTACCCCTACCCCTACCCTAACCCCTAAACCTAACCCAACCCTTCCCTACCCCTAACCCTAACCTTAACCCCTAACCCAACACTACCCCTATCCCTAACGTTAACACTAAAACTCACCCAACCCTAACACTAACCCTAGCCCTATCCCCAGACCTCAAACCTAGCCCTAGCACTAGATGTCACCCGAGCCCCAGCCCTAATCCTAACCCTAAACTCTAAACCCTAACCCTAACCCCAACCCAACGCTAACCACAACCCCTAACCCTACCCTTAAACTTAACACTAACCTAACTGTAGGCCTAGCACTAGCCCTAGCATTAACCCTAACCCTAATCCAACCATAACCCCAACCCTAACCCCTAACCTCAATCCCTAACCGTACCCTTAACCCTAACCCTAACCCTTTCCCAAAACCCTGAACCCTAACTGTCAATCTGACCCAAACACTAACCCTAACCCTAACACTAACACTAACACTAACCCTAACCCTAACCCTAACCCCTAACCCTAAGTCAAAACCTAACACTAAACCCTAACCCTAACCCTAACCCTAAACCCTAACACTAAACCTAACTCTAACTGTAACCATAACCCTAACCTTAACCCTAACACTAACTCGTCTAAACCTAAACATAACCCATCCCTACCTCTACCAATACCCTTAACCGTAAAACTAGCCCAACCCTAACCCTACCCCTAACCCTAACCTAAACCTAACCCAACCCTACCCCTACCCTGAACGTTAACCCCAAAACTCACCCAACCCCTAACCCTAACCCTAGCCCCAGCCCAACCCTAACCCTAGCCCCAGCCCAGGTCTAACACTAGCACTAGCCCTAACCCTAACCCTAAACATAACGCTAAACTGTAAACCCTAACCCTAACCATAACCCCTAACCCAACCCTAACCACAACCCCAAACCTACACTTAAACCTAACACTAACCCAACCGTAGGCCCAGCACTAGCCCCAGCATTAACCCTAAACCAAACCCTAACCCAACCCCACCCTAACCCTAACTCTTTCCAAAACCATATCTCTAAACCAGAACTCTTACCCAAACACTGAACACTAACCCTAACCATAATCTTAACCGAAACCTGAGCCTAACCCTAACCCAACCCCTAACACTAAACTTAAACCTAAAACCCTAACCCTACTCCTGACTCTAACCTTAAACCTAAATCCTAACTGTAACCATAAACCTAGCCGTAGACATAGCCCTAGACAATACGCAGCCCCAGCCCTACCCTAACCTTAAACCTAACCCTAACTCAAACCCTAACCCTAACAGTAACCCTAACCTTAACCCAAATCCTAACCCTAATCCTAACCCTAACCCTAACCCTAACCCTAAACCGAACCCCTAAACCTAACCCTAACCTTAACTCTAACCCTAAACCGAATCCTAACCATAAACCTAACCCTAACCCAACCCTAACCCTAACCCTAAACCTAAACCTAACACTAACCACCAAACCCCTAATCCTACCCCAACCCTAACCCTAACCTTAACTTTAACCCAACCCTAAACCTAACCCCAAACCCCTAACCTCAATCCCTAACCCTACCCTTAACCCTAACCCTAACCCTTCCCCCAAACCCGGAACCGCAACCATCAATCTGACCCTAAACACTAATGCTAACCCTGGCCCCAACCGTAACACTAACCATAACCCAAACCCCTAACACTAACTCAAAACCTAACACAAAACCGTAACCCTAACCCTAACCCTAACCCTAAACCCCAACCCTAACCCCCTAACTGTAACACTAACCATAACGCTATCCTTATCCCTAACCCTAACCCCAACCCTAACCCTAACTCTAACCCCTAACCCTAACCCTAACCCTAACCCAACACCAACCTAACCCTAACCCAAACCCCAAACCTAACCCTAACCCCACCCAAACCCTAACCAGAACCCCAACCCTAACCCTAACCCCAACCCCAACCCCAACCCCAACCCTAACCCTAACCCTAACCCCTAACCCTAATCCTACCTCAAACCCAAACCCCTAACCCTAACCCTAAACCAAACCCAAACCCTAACCCTAACCCTAAACCTAACACTAAACCTAACCCTAACCCCAACCACAACCCTAACCTTTACCCAACCCAACCCAAACCTTAACCCCAACCCGCATCCCAACCCTAATCCCAACCCCCTACCCTAACCCCAACCCCAACCCCCAACTCTAACCCTAACGCCAAACCTAATGCTAACCACTAACCCCAACCCCAACCATATCCCCTAACCCAACACTAACACTAAACCTAACCCTTAATCCTTACCTAACCCTAACTCTAATGCTAAAACTAAGGCTAACGCTAACCTAACGCTAACCCTAAACCTAAACCCTGACCCTGACCCTAAGCCTAACCTCCAATCCTAAGCCAAACCCGCACCCTAACCCTAACCTTAACCTGAATCCTAACCACTAACCCTAACCCTAACCCTAACCCTAACCCTAACCCTAACCCCAACCCCTAACCCTAACCCTGTAACCCTAACCCTAACCCTAAGCATAACCATAAACCTAATCCTATCTCACACAAAGCATTAACTCTACCCCTCCCCTATCCATGACCCTAACCCTAAACCCTGAACCTACACCCAACCCCTAACCCTAACTCTAACTCAAACCCTAGCCCTAACACTATACCTAACCCTATCCCTAACACTAAACCCCAACCCTATCCCTAACTTCTAACCCTAACCGATAACCCCAACACTAACCCCAACTCGTCCAAACCTAACCATAAACTTACCCTCTACCCCTACCCCTAACCCAACCGTAACCTTATCCCTAACCCTAACCACAACCCCTAAACCTACCTGTACCACTACCCCTATCCATAAACATAACCCTATCCCTAAACCCTAAACCAAAACACTAACCCTAACCCTAACACTAAACACTAACCCTAACCCTAAACCTAACACTAAACCTCTTCTAACCCTAAACTTAAGAGTAACCGCTAACCCTAATCCTAACCCTTACCCTAAACCCAACCCTAACCCTAACCCTAACCCAAACCACAAACCTAAACCTCAACCCCTACCCCAACCCTAACCCTAAACCTAATCCAAACCACAAACCCTATAGTAAACCCTAACCACAACACTAACCCTAACCCTAACCCCAACCCCAACCTAAACCTAACCCTAACCTTAACCCCTACCCTAATCCTAACCCTAACCCAAGCACTAGCCAAACTTACGCCCCACCCCTCCCCCTAACCCTAACCCTAACACTAACCCCCAACCCTACACCTAATCCTAACCCCCACCCTAACTCAAACCCCAGCCCTAACACCAAACCTAACCCTAAGCCCTACCACTAATCACTAACCACAACCTTAACCTCTAACACTAACCGCTAACCCAACCTCCTAACCCTAAGCCTCAAACCTCACCCTAACCCTACCTCAACCCCTACCCCCAACCCAACCGTAACCTTATCCTAACCCTAACCACAACCCTAAACCTACCTGCACCACTACCCCTAACCACTAAACCCTAACCCAACCCTAAACCAAAACCAAAACACTAACCCTAACCCCAACACTAAACACTAACCCTAACCTTAGCCCTAACCCTAACACTAACCACAACCCCAAAACTTACCCCAACCCTAGCCTCAAACCTATTCCCTACCACAACCAAACCTAACTCTCTATAACAATAAACCTAACTAACGCTAACCTTAACCTTAAACCTAACCCAACGCCAACCCCATGTTAAACCTATCAAAACCCTAGCCCTAGGCCTAACCCCTAACCCTAAACCTAACTTTAACCCTAACACATATCCCTAAGCCTAAATTATTTCCTCAACCCTAACCCCAAACCCTAACCCTAGTAACCCTAACACTATCCCTAACCCTAACCCTAACCCTAACCCTAACGCTAACCCTAACCCTAACCCCAACCATAACACTAAACACTTACCGTAACCCTAAGCCCTAAACCTAAGCCTAACCCTAACCTAAACCTAACACCAACCCCAACCCTAACTCTAACCCCAACCCCAACCGTAATGCTAACCCTAACCCTAACGCTAACCCTAACGCCAACCCCAACCCTAACCCTAACCACCTAACCCTAACCCTAAACCTGACCCCGATTGTAACCTAACCCCTAACCCTAAACCCAAACCCTAACCCTATCCCTAACCCCACACCCTAAACCCTAGCTCCTAACACTAACCCCAAACCCTAACCTTAATCAAACCCCTAACCCCAAACCAAACCCTAACCCTAAGCCTAATCCAAACCCTAAACCAAACCCTAACCCTAACCCCAACTCCATACCCAACTCTAACACCAACCCCAACCCTAAGCATACCCCGAACCCTAACCGCAACCCTAACCCCAACCACAATACCAACCCCTAACCTCAACCACAATCCCAACACTAAACCCCACCCCAACCCTAACCCCAACCACAAACCTAACCTAACCCCAGCACCTAACCCTAACTCTAAACCTAACACTGAACCCCCAACCATAACACCTACCCCAACCCTAACCCTAACACTAATCCTAACCCCCAACCTCAACACCCCTAATCCCTAACCCTAACCCTAACCCTAAACCCCAAACCCAACACTAAACCTCTTCTAACCTAAACCCAGAGTAACCCTAACCTAACCCCAACCCTAACCCCCAACCCCAACCCCAACCCACTACCCCACACCCCCAACCCCAATCATAACCCCTACACCAACCCTAACCCTAACACTAATCCTAACCCCTAACCTGAACCGAACCCCACCCCAACCCTAACCCCAACACTAATCCTCACCAGTAACCTAACCTAACCTAACCCATAACCTAACCTAACCTAACCCTAAACCTAACACTAAACCTCCTCCTAACCCCAAACTTAAGAGTAACGCTAACCCTAATCCTAACCACAACCTAAACCCCTAACCCTAACCCTAACCACTAACACTAACCATAACCCTACCCCCAACCTTAACCCTAAACCTAATCCTAACCACAAACCCTATCCCTACCCCTAAACCCTAACAATAACACTAACCCCAACCACCCTAACCCTAACCCTAACACCTAACCCCTAACCATAACGCCAACCCCAATCCTAACCATAACTCATACATAGTTTAACCCTACCCCTACCCCTATCCCTAACCCTAACACTAACCCTAAAAACCTACACCTCAACCCTAACCCCTAACCCCAACTCAAACCCTAGCCTTAACACTAAACCCTAACCCTAAGCCTACCACTAATCCCTAACCATAACCTTAACTTTAACACTAACAGCTAACCCTAACCCTAACCCTAACTCGTCTAAACCTAACCCTAACCCTACCTCTACCCCAACCCCAACCCAACCTAACCTTATCCCTAACCCTAACCACAACCCCTAAACATACATGAACCACTATCCCTACCCATAACCATAACCTATCCCTAACCTAAACCATAAATCTAACCCTAACCCTAACACTAAACACTAACCCTTATCTTAACCCTAACCCAACCCTAACACTAACCCAACCCTACACTAACCACAACCCCTAAACCTACCCCTACCCCTAGCCCTAATCTTATTCTAATCATAACCCTAAACCTAACACTCTATAACAATAAACTGAATAGTAATGCTAACCTTAAACCTAAACCTAACCCCAACGAGAACCCCACCCTAAACCCTAACCCCTAGCCCTAGGCCTATCTCCAACCCTAACCCTAACTTTAACCCTAACACATATCCTAAGCCTAAACTCTTTTACCTAACCCTAACCCTAAACATTAACCCTAACGCTAACACAAATACCTAACCCTAACCTTAACACTAACACAATCACTAACCTTAACCCAAACCCCAGACCTATCCCTACCCTTAAATCTAACCCTAACCATAACACTAAACACTAACCCTTACCTAGCCTAGGCCTAGCCTATCACTAGCCCTAGCACTAGCCCCAATCCTAAACCTATCCTAGCTCTGAACAAAAACCTAACTGTAACCCTAACCCTAAACCTAACCTTTTAACACTAACACTAACCGCAACTCCCCTAACCCTTACCTAAAGCTTAACCCTCAACACCAACCCTAACGCTAACCTAAACCTAACACCAACCTAACGCTAACCCTAACCACAACCCTAACCCAAACCCCAACCCCAACTCTAACTCTAACCCCAACCTAAAACTCACCTAGCCCTAACCCTAATGCTAAACCTAACGCTAACGCTAACCCTAACACTAAACCTAACCCTAAACCTGACCCTGATCCAGAACCTAACAATAACCCTAACCCTAACACTAACCCCAACCGTAACGGTAAACCTAAATCCTAACACTAACCCAAAGCCCTGAGCCTAATCCTGACCCCTAACCCTAACCCCTAACCAAAATCCCTAACCCTAACCCTAAACCTAACCCTAACCCTAATCCTAACCCTAAACCAAACCCTAACCCTAACCCCAAACCACAAAGCCTAACCCTAACCCTAATCCTAACCCCAACCTAAACCCCAACCCCAATCCCAACACTAACCCCAACCCCAACGCTAACCCTAACGCTAACCCCTAACCCTAACCCATCCTAACCCCTAACCCTAACAAAGTAACCCTAACCCTAACCCTAACCCTAACCCTAACCCCATGCTAACACTAAGGCTAACGCTAACCCTAACCCCTAACCCTAACCCAAACCCTGACCCTGACCCTGACCCTAAGTCTAACCCCCTAACCTTAAACCTAACCCACCCCAACCCTAACCCTAACCCTAATCCCAACCACTAACCGTAACCCCAACCCTAAACCCTAAACCTAACCCTAACCCTAACCCGCAACACTAACCCTAACCCAACCCTTAACCCCAACCCTATACCTAACCCTAACCCAACCCTAAACCTAACGTTAACCCTAACCCTATCCCACACATAGCATTAACACTACCCCTCCCTATCCATAACCCTAACCCTAAACCCTAAACCCACACACCTAACCCTAACCCCTAACTCTAACCCAAACCCTAGCCCTAGCACTATACCTAACCCTATCCCTAATACTAAACCCTAACCCCAACACTAACCCCAACTCGTCTAAACCTAACCCTAAACCTACCTCTACCCCTACCCCTAACCCAACCGTAACCTTATCCCTAACCCTAACCACAACCCCTAAACCTACCTGCACCATTACCCCTACCCATAAATATAACCCTATCACTAAACCCTAAACCATAACACTAACAATATACCTAACACTAACCACTAACCCATACCTTAACCCTAACCCAACCCTAACACTAACCTTAACCCTAACACTAACCACAACCCTAAACGTACCCCTAACCCTAGCCCCAAACCTATTCTCACCATAACCTCAAACCTATCCTCTATAACAATAAACCTAATAGTAACGCTAACCTTAACCCTAAACCTAACCCCAACGCCAACCCTACCCTAATCCTACCCTAACCATAGCCCTAGTGTAACTCTAACCCTAAACCTAACTTTAAAACTAACACATCCTAAGCCAAAAATCTTTCCCCTAACCATAACCCCAAACCCTAACCCTAACCCTAACCCGAATCCCTAACCCTAACCTTAACCCTAACACTATCCCTAACCCTAATCCCAACCCCCTAACCCTATCCCTACCCTTAACTCTAACCCTAACAAAACACTAAACACTATCCTTAACCCTAGCCCTAGCGCTAGCCCTAAACCTAGCCCTAGCACTAGCCCTAATTCTAAACCGATCCCTAGCAGGAAACATAACCCCTAACAGTAACCCTAACCCTAACCCCCAAACCCCTAAACCTAAAATAAACCCTAACCCCAACCCTAACCAAAACCCTAAACTTAACCCCTAACCCCAACTCTAACCCTAACCCCAACCCTAACCCCAACCCTAAGCCTAACACCTAAACCCAACACTAACCCAAACCCTAACCCTAATCCCAACCCTAACCCTAACCCCAACCCCATTCCCAACCTAACCCCAACCCTAAACCTAACCCTAACGCTAACCCTAATGCTAACACTAACACTAACGCTACCCTAAGGCTAACTCTAACCCTAAACCCTGACCCCTGACCCCAACCCTAACCCCTAACCCCAACCCTAACCCTAACCCCAACTCCCAACCCTAACCCCAACCCTAACATTAAACCAAACACCAACCCCAAACTTAACCCAACCCTAACCCTAACCCCAACCCCTAACCTAACCCCACCATAAATCTCTTCTAAACCTAAACTTAAGAGTAACGCTAACCCTAACCCTGTCCCTAACCCAAAACCAAACCCCAACCCGAACACGAACCCCAACTCTAAACCCAACCCTAACCCTAAACCTAACCCAACCCTAACCCTAACACTAACCCCTAACCTAACCATAACCCTAAACCTCTTCTAACCCTAAACCTAAGAGTAACGCCAACCCTAACCCTAACCCCAAACCTAACCCAAACCAAACCCTAAACCTAACCCTAACCCTAACCCCAACACCAAACCTAACCCTAATCCCAACCCCAATCCTAACCCCAAACCCAACCCCAACCCTTAACTTAACCCCAACCCCAATCCCAACCCTATCCCAAACCCCAACCCTAACACCAACCCCAACCCAACCCTAACGCTAACCCTAAGCTAACCTCAACCTTACTCTAACCCCTATCCCTAACCTAAACACTAACACTAACCCTAACCTTAACCCTAACCCTAACCCCAAACCTAATGATAACACTAAGGCTAACGATAACCTAACGCTAACCCTAACCCTAAACCCTGACCCTGACACTGACCCTAAGCCTAACACCAACATAACCCTTACCCGAACCCCAACCCCTAACCTAACCTATTCCTAACCACTATCCCTAACCCTAACCCTAAACCCTAAACCTAACCCTAACCCTAACCCTAACCACTCTAACCTATACCAACCCTAACCCTAACCCAACCTTAACCCTAACCCTAACCCTAACCCTAACTTCTAACCCTAAACCCAAGAGTAATGCTAACCCTAACCCTAACCCCAACCCCAACCTCCCCCCTAACCCTAAACCAAGCCCTAACCCTAAACATAACCTAAAACTAAACCTGACCCAACCCTAAACCTCTTCTAACCCTAAACGTAAGAGTAACACTAACCCTAACCCTAACCCCTAACCCTAAACCTAACCCCTAACCCCCTAACCCCTAACCCCAACCCTAACCCCTAAATCTCTTCTAACCCCTAAACCTAAGAGTAACGCTAACCGTAACACTAACCCTAACCCAAAACCAAACCCTAACCTGAACCCGAACCCCTAACCCTATACCCTAAACATAACCCCTAACCCTAACCCTAACCTTACACTAACTCTAACCCTTAACCCCAACCCTATACCCAAACCTAAACCCTAACCCAACCTAAACCCTAACCCCTAACCCTAACCCTATCCCACACATAGCATTAACACTACCCCCCCCCATCCATAACCGAAACCCTAAACCCTAAACCTACATCTAACCCCTAACCCAACTCTAACTCAAACCTTAGCCCTAACACTATACCTAACCTAATCCTAACACTAAACCCCTAACGCCTAACCCTAACTTAACCCTAACTGATAACCTCCAACACTAACCCTAACAATCTAAAAACCTAACCCTAAACCTACTACCCCTACCCCTAACCCAACCGTAACCTTATCCCTAACCCTAACCACAACCCCTAAACCTACCTGCACCACTACCCCTACCCATAATATAACCCTATCCCTAAACCCTAAACCATAACGCTAACCCTAACCCTAACACTAAATACTAACGCTTACCTTAACCCTAACCCAACCTAACACTAACCCTAACCCTAACACTAATCACAACCCCCTAAACGTACCCCTAACCCTAGCCCCAAACCTATTCTCACCATAACCCTAAACCTAACCCTCTATAACAATAAACCTAATAGTAACGCTAAGCTTAACCCTAAACCCAACCCCCAACGCCAACCCTACCCCTAAACCTGCCTAACACTAGCTAGCGTAACTCTAACCCTAACCCTAACTTTAACACTAACACATACCCTGAGCCTAAAATCTTCCCTAACCCTAACCCTAAACACTAACCCTAAGCTCAACTCGAATCCCTAACCCTAACCTTAACCTAAACACTATCCCTAACTGTAATCCTAACCCCTAACCCTATCCACCACCCTCAACTCTAAACCTAAACAATAACACCAAACACTATCCCTAACCTAAGCTCCCCACCTAGCCCTAAACCTGGTCCTACCACTAGCCCTAATCCCTAAACCTATCCCTAGCACGAAACATAACACTAACAGTAACCCCAACCTCAAACCTAACCCTAAACCCCTAAACCCTAACCCTAACCCTAACCAAAACCCCTAAGCCTAAACCCTAACCCTCACCCTTGGCCCTAACCCTAACACTAACCCTAACCCCAACCTTAAACCCTAACCCTAGCCCTAACACCTAAACCTAACCCTAAGCCTAACTCTAATCCTAACACCAACCCTAACCCCTAACCTTAGTCCCAACCCCAGCCATAACCCAACCCCAACCGTAACCCTAACCTGAACCCTAAACCTAACCCCAGCCCTAACGCTAACCCTAACACTAACACTAACCCTAATGCTAACCCTAACCCCAAACCCTAACCCTGACCCTGACCCTAACCCAACCCTAACCCTATCCCAACCCCAAACCCCAACCTAACACTAACCTAGCCTCAAACCTAACCCTAACCCTAACCTAACCCTAACCCACTCTGACACTAACCCTAAGGCTAACCCCTCAACCACTAAAGCACCCCCTAACACTAAAACCTAACCTAAACACTGACCTGACCGTGACACTGACACTGACCCTAACCTAATTCTAAACTTAACACTAACCCTAACCCTAACCGTAAACCCTAACACTAATCCTAACCTCAACCCCTAACCCTAACACTAACCCTAACCCTAGCCATACCCCTTCCCCTACCCTACCCCTACTTCCTACACATAACCCTAACCCTAACCCTAACCTAAACCTAAACCAATCCTAACCTAACCCTAACCTAACCCTAAGATAAATCCAACCATAACCCCCTAACTCTATCTCTACCTTAACCTAAACCATAAAACCTAAACCTAACCTTAACCCAGCTCTAACCCTAACCCTAACCCTAACCCCAAGCCACACCCCTTCCCCATCCCTACCCGTAACCTAACCCCAAACCCTAAACCTAACCCTAGACCCTAACCTATCCCTAGCGCTAACCCCTACCCCAATACTAACCCTAACCCTAACCCAACCATAACTCCGGAACCCCAAGCTTAGTCCAAACCCCTATCCTAACCCTAATCCTAAACCTAACATAACCTAACCATAAATCCTAAATGCTAACCTAACCCTAATACCTAAACCTAACCCTAACACTATTCTAACCCTAACCCTTAAACCTAAACTTTTCTAACCCTAACCAAAACAGTAAAGCCAACCATAACCAGTACCCTAACCCCAAACCCCAACTCTAACCCTAACCCCTACCCTAAATTTAACTCTAACTGATTCTAACCCTAACCCCAAATCTAAACTGTCTTCTAACCCTAACCCTAACAGTAACACTAACCCTAACCCTAAACTCCACACCCTAACCCTAACCTCTACCCCTAGCCCTAAACTAACCCCAAATCCTGAACCTAAACCTAACCCCAACACTAACCTACTAACCCTAACCTAAACCTAATGCTAACTGTAACCCTAAAGCCTAACCCTAACACTAACCCTAACCCAAACTCTACACCCTAACCCTAACACTTACCCTAGCCCTAACCTAACCCTAAATCCTAAACCTAACCCTAACCCTAACCCTAACACCAACCTCAACCCTAAACTCTATACCCCAACCCTAAACCTAACCCCTAATCTAACGATAATCGCAACCCTAAACCCAACCACAAGTCCTAACCCCCTACCCTAACCCTAACCCTAAACTTAACCCTAACCCCTGACCCTAACCTAGCCCTAGCACTACCCCTAGATCTAACCCTATCCCTAGCCCTAACCCTAACCAAACCCTAACACTAACCCTAACCCCAACACCTAGCCATACCCCTTCCCTACCGCTACCCTACTTCTACACATAACCCTAACCCCCAACCCTAACCCTAGCCCTAAACCAATCCCTAACCCTAACCCTAACCCAAATTTAACCCCAAGACTAAACCCCAAAACCTAACACTAAAGCTAACCTTAACCCTAACCATGACACTAACCCCTAAATCCTAAACCTAAACCTAACCTTAACCCTAAACACTAACCCTAACCCTAACCTTAGCCCTAGCCCTAGCCGAGCCCCTAGCCCTAGCACCTAGCCCCAACCCTAATGCTAACCGTAACCATAACCATAACCTCAAACCCCAAACCCTAACCCTAACCCTCAACCCTATACCCTAATCTTAACCCTAACCCAAACGCTAACCAAACCCTATCCCTAACACTAACCCTACACCCAAAGCCGTACCCCTACCCCTTGCCCTACCGTAACCCTAACCCTAACACAACCCTAACCATAACCATAACACTAACCCTATCCCTAAACCCTAAACCCTAAACCTAACCCCTAACCCCAAACACTTACCATAACCCTAATGCTAACACAACCTTAACCCTAAAGCTCACCCTAACTGTAACCACCAATACTAACACTAACACTAATCCTAACTCTAAACCCTAACCCTAACCGTAACCTTATTCTAAACCTAACCCTAAACCTCTTCTAATCCTTACCCCAACAGTAATGCTAACCCTAAACTTAGCCCTAACCCCAACCACAACCCCAAACCTAACCCAACCCTAACCATAACCCTAACACTAACCCTAACCCTAAACTCTATTCCTTACCCTAACCCTAACCCCTAACCCTAAACCCTAACCGTTACCCTAACCATAACCATAACCCTAACCCCAACCCTAACTCCTAACCCTAAGAGTAACCCTAACCATAACCCTAATCTTAACCCTAACGCTAAACCCAAACTCTAAACCCCTAACTCTAAAGCTCACCCTGCCCTAACCCTAACAGTAACCCTAATGCTAACCCTAGCCCGAACCTAGCCCTAGCTGTAGCCCTAGCCCTAGCACTAGCCCCCAACCCCTAACCCTATCCATAGCCCTATCCCTAAGCCTAACCTAACCCCAACCCTAACCCTAACCCTAAAACTACCTAAACCTAAGCTTAACCCCAACCCCAACCAACCTAGCCCTAGCCCTACCCCTAGCCCTAACCCTATCCCTATCCCGAACCTAAAACCTAACCATAACCATAAACCCTAAACCGTAACCTTACCTGACGCCTAACCCTAACACTAACCCAACACTAACCCTAACCCGAATCCTAACCCGACCACTAACGCTAAACCTAACCCCAAATCTAAACCTCTTCCTACCTCAACCTAACAGTAACGCTAACCTAACCCTAACCCTAACCCTATTCTAACCATAAGCCCTAAATCTAAACCTCTTCAACCCTAACGCTAGCAGTAACGCTAACCCTAACCCTTGCCCAAGCCCCAACCCAAACACTAACCATGAACCTACCCTAACCCTAAACCTCAAATCTAACCCTAAAACTAACACTAACCCCCAAACCTAAACCTAAATCTAAACTAATCTTAAACCCTAACCTAACCAATAACACTAACCCTAACCTAAAGCCTAACCTTAACCCAAACCCTAAACAATAACCCTAACCCTAAACTTTGCCCTAGACGTAGCCCTAGCCCTAGCACTAGCTTGTCCCTAAACCTAGCTCCTATCCCTAACCCAAACCCTAACCCCAACGCTAATCCTAACCCAACCCTAACCCTGACTCTAAACCCTAAACCCTAACCCTACCCCTAACCCAACCCTAAAGATAACCTAACCCACACCAAAACCCTTACCCCTACCACTGCCTCTAACCCCTAACACTAACTTTAACCCCCTTAACCCCTAACCCTAACATTAGCCCTAGCACTAGCCATAGACCTAACCTTATCCCTAGCCCTAACCCTAACCCTCAACCATAAACCCTAAACCCAAACCCTAACCCCAACCATAACCCAAACCTAATCCTAACCCTAAACCCAAACCATACACCTTCCCCTACTCCTACCCCTACCCCCTACCCCTAACACTAACCCCTAATCCTATCCCTAACCCTAGACCTAACCCTATTCCTAGCCTAACCCTACCCCTAAACCTAATCCTAAGCCCTGAAAATAACACTAACCCTAACCCTACCCCTAACCTACACTAACCGTAAATCCTAAACCTAAATCTGACACTAACCCAAGCACTAACTTTAACCTTGGCCCTAGCCGTAGCCCTAGGCCTAGCACTATCCCTTGCCTAAAACTAACCCTAGCCCTAAGCCTAACCTCAAACCATAAACCCAAAACCTAACCCTAACCCTAACTCTAAAACTAGCCCCAACCCTAAACCTAACACTAACACCCACAGTAACCCGAATCCCAAACCTAACCCTAACCCCAACTCAACCCTAACCCCTAACCCTAAAACTAACCTTAACTCCTAATCCTACCCTTACCCCTAACCCTAATCCTAACCCTAATCCTAGCCCTAGCCTAGACATAGCCCTTGCTTTAAACCCTAGCCCTAGCACTAGCCCCAAACCTAACCCTAACCCTAACCCTAACCAAACCCTAACCCTAACACTGACACTACCCTCAACCTCTAATCCTACCCCTACCCCTAACCCTAACCCTAACTTTAACCCAACTCTAACCCCAACCCTACCCTAACCCTAAGCCTAACCCTATTCTAACCCTAACCCCAAATCTAAACCTCTTCTAACACTAACCCCTAACAGTAACAGCTAAACCTAACCCTTACCCTAGCCCCAACCCCAAACCCTAACCATGAAACTACCCCTAACCCTAAACCTAACACTAACCCAACTCTAACCCTAACCTAACACTAACACTAACCCTAAACCTAAGCCTAAATCTGAACTAATCTTGACCCTAACTGTAACCAATAACACTAACCCTAACACTAAAGCCTAACCCAACCCTAAACACTAACCCTAAGCCCTAAACTATGCCCTAGCCACAGCCATAGCCCTAGGACTAGCCCTGTCCCTAAGCCTAGCCCTATCCCTAACCCTACCCCTACCCCTAACCCTAAACCTAGCCCAACCCTAGCCCTAACTCTAACCCTAGCAACAACACTAACTGTTCCCTACCCTACCTAACCCTAGCCCCAAACACTAACCCTAATCCTAACCCAAGCCTAACCCTAACCCCTAACACTAACCTCAACCCCTAACCCTACCCCTATCCCTAACTCCTAATCCTAAACCTAGCCCTAGCGCTAGCCTAAACCTAGCCCTACCCTTACCCCCTAACCCTAACCCAACCCTAACCATAACCCTACTTCTATCCCTAACCCTAATCCTAACACTGAACCATAACCCCTAACCCTAACCACAACCCTAACATACCCTTCCCTCAACCCTAACCCTAACCCTAAACAAGACCTAACCCTAACCCTAACCCTAACCCCAACCATAAACTAACCTTAACCCAAATCCTAAACATTAAATCTAACCCTATTCTAACCGTGACCCTAAACTACACCTATTCTACCCTAACCCTAACAGTAACACTAGCCACAACCCCAACGCTACCCCTACACCTAAGCCTAAACATAACCGTAGCCCTAGCCCTAGCCCTAGCCCTAAAGCTAACCTTAACACTAACCCAACCCAACCCTAAATCTAACTTTATCCCTCACCCTATCTCTAAACCATAAACCCTAACTCTAACCCCAACACTAAACCTAATGGTACGCCAACCGCACGCCAACCCGAACCCTAGCCCTACCCTAAACGTAAACTTAACACTAACCCTAACACTAAGCCTAACCCTAACCCCTAACCCTGTTCTAACCCAAACCTAAATCTAAACTTGTTCTAACCCTAACCCTAACAGTAACACTAACTTAAGCCTAGCCCCAACCACAACTCCAAGCCCCAGCCCCTAACCCTAAACATACCTTAACCTAAACCTAGCCCTAACCTAACACTAACCCTAAAACTAACCCTAACACTAACACTTAAACCTAACCCTAACCCTAAACTCTATCCACTCCCCCTAACCCTAACCTAACCCTAACACTAACCGTAACCGTAACCTAATCATAAATGCTAACCGTAACCTTAAACTTAACTCCTAACCCTAACCATAACAGCAACCGGGCCTAACCATAACCGTAAACTTAACCCCCTAACTCCAAAGCCTAAGAGTAACCTAACTCTAACACTAATCCTAACCCTAACCCTAAACTCTAACACTAACCCTAACCGTAAACCCTAGCCTAATCCTACCCCTGCCCTAACCTAACCTAATGCTAACCTAAACCCTAAAAGCCTAACCCAACTATAACCCTAAACCCAGATCTTTACCCTAACCCTAGCCCTAGCCTAACTCGAGCACTAGCCCTAGCCCAACCCTATCCTTGGCCTTAATCCTAGCTAAACTGTAACCTAGGCCTCTAAGCCCTAGGCCTAACCCTAATCCAGCCTAAACATAGCCCTACCCAAACTCAAACCCCTATGCCTACCACTGCCTCTAGCCTAACACTAACCCTAAGCCCAACCCTAAACTTAACCCTAGCACTAGCCATAGACATAAGCCTATCCTATCCCTAACCCTAACACTGACCATAAACCCACAGCCTAACCTAACTTGTCTTGAACACTAACCCTAACCCCAAGTCACTACACCTTCCCCTACTCCTACCACTACCCCTACCCGTAACCCTAACCCCTAACCCTAATCCTAACCCTAACCCTAGCCCTAACACTGTCCCTAACCCTAACCCTAACCCTAAACCTAATCCTAGGCCCCAAGGCCTAGCACTTAACCTCACTTCTGCCCTAGAGCCTGCACTGACCTGGGCAATCCTGGGCCTAAGCCAGACATTAGCCCTAAATACTAGCCTAACATTAGTCTAGCCGTGGCCTAGCCCAGCACTAGCCCCTGCCCTAAAACTAACCCTAGCGCTAACCTAACCCTAAGCTGTAAGCCCTAACCCTAGTCTTAGCCCTAACCTAAACTAGCCCTATCCCTAAACCTAACACCAACCCTAACCCAAACCTAACCCTAACCCAATCCTAACCCTAACCCTGAAACTAATCTCAACCCCCTAATCCACGCTTACTCCTAACCCTAACCTTAACACTAGTCCTAGCCTAACCGTAGACATAGCCCTTGCTTCAAACCTGGCCCTAGCACTGGCCCCAAACCTAGCCTAACCCAACACTAACCGTAACCCTAACACTAACCTCAGCCCCTAATCCTACCCTACCTCTGCCCCTAACCCTAAACCTACCTTAACTCTAACCCTAAGCCTAACCCTATTCTAACCCTAACCCTAAATCTAAACCTCTTCTAACCCTAACCCTCACAGTGACGCTAACCCTAACCTCACCTGGCCCCAACCCAAACCCTAACCGTAAGCCTACCTAACCCTAAACCTAACCCCTAACCTGAACACTAACCCCAGCCCTAACCCTAACACTAACACTAACCTTAAGCCTAAACCTAAATCTAAACTAATCTTAACCTAGCCCTAACCAATAACACTAACCCTGAACCTAAAGACTAACCTAATCCTAAACTTTACCCTAGCCCTGTAGCCCTAGCCCTAGCACTAGCCCTTGCCTTAAACCTAGCCCTATCCCTAACCCCTAACCCTACCCCTAACCTAACCCCTAATCCAACCTAACCTAACCCTATCTCTAGCATCAACACTAACTGTACCCCTACCTCTACACCTAAACCTAACTCTAAACACTAAACCTAGCTCCTAACCAACCCTAACCCTAATCCTAACACTAACCTCAAACCCTACCCCTACCCTTACCCTAAACCTAGACCTACCCTTACCCCTAACCCTAAACCTAACCCAACCCTAACCATAACCCTACCAATATCCCTAACACTAATCCTAAAGCTGAACCCTAAACCTAACCCTAACCACAACCCCTAACACCCCTTCCTCAACCCTAACCCCAACCCTAAACAATGAACCTAACCCTAGCCCTAAACCCTAACTCTAACCTAAACTAACCTTAACCCTAAATCTTAATCCCTAACTCTACCTAATTCTAACCATAACCCTAAACTTAAACCTCTTCTACCCCAACCCTAACAGTAACACTAGCCACCAACCCAACCCTACTCCTACCCCTAAAGCCTAACCGCAACCCTAGCCCCTGGCCTAGCCCCTAGCCCTAACGCCAACCTTAACCTAACGCAACCCAAACCTAACCCTAACCTAACCCAACCCTAACTCTTCTAACACTAATCCTGACAGAATACTAACCCTAAACCTAACCTAAACCCCAACCTCCAACCCTAACCCTAACTCAACCCTACCCATAACCCTAACGCTAACCCTAACCCCAAACTCTATCCCTCACCCTAAACCTAACAGTAACCCTAACCATAACCGAAACCCTAACCCTAACCCCAACTTCTAACCTAAGAGTAACCCTAACCCCTAACACTAATCCTAACCCTAACCCTAAACTCTAACACTAACCCTAACCCTACACTCTAACCTCAAACCCTAACACCTACCCCAACCTAACCCTAACGATAACCCTAAACCCTAAAAACCTTACCCTCATCCTCACCCTAACCCCAAACTCTAACCATTACCCTAATCCTAGCCCTAACTGTAGCCGTAGCCCCAGCACTAACCCTAGTCCTAACCTAGCCATAGCCCTAACCCTAACCTCAACCTAACCGAACCTCAACCCTAAACCCTAAACCTAACCCCGTACCCGTAACCCTGAACACCAACCCCTAACCCCTATCCTTAGCCCTAGCCCGTAGCCCTAGCCTTAGCACTAGCCCTTGCCCTAACCTAACCCCTAGCCCTAACCTTAACTCTAACCTATCTCTAACCCTAAATCCTAAACCCTAACCCCTAACCTCCAACCTAAACCCTATACCCCAACCCCAAACCTAAACCAACCCTATCACTCACCCTAACCCTAACAATACACCCAAACCATACCTCTACCACTTACCCTACCCATACCCTAACCCTAACACAACCCCAACCCTAACCCTAACCATAACCCTATCCCTAAACCCAAACCCTAACCCTAACCCTAAATCTAAACCCTAACCCTAACCCTAATGCTAACACAGCCTTAACTCTAACGCTAACAGTAACCGTAACCACCAATACTAACACTAACAGTAATCCCAACCCTAACACTAACCCTAACCACAACCCGTAAACACTACCCGTAACACTAACCCTAAACCAACCATAACCCTAACCCTAAACCTATCCCTAAACCCTTATCCCAACCCCTAACCCTAACCCTAAACACTAACCCTAACCCTAACGCTAACACAACCCCTAACCCTAACCCACCCCAACACTAACCACAACACTAACCCTAACCCTAACCCTAAACCTAACTATAACCCTAGACCCCAGCCCTAGCCTAGCACTAACCCCAACCCCTAGCCACAACCCTAACCCTAAACACTAAACCTAACCCTAACCTAAACCTAACCCAACCCTAACCCTAACCCTATCCTAAACCCTAACCCTAACCCTTAATACCCCAAACTCTACCTAACCTAAACCCAAACCTAACTCTAACCCTAACCCTAATCCATACCTCTTCTACCTAACAGTTATGATAAACCTAACCCTAACCTAACCCCAACCCCAAGCCTAACCTGAACCTAAACCCTAATCCTAACTCTAACCTAACACTAACCCTAAATCCTAAACCCCAACCATAACCTTAATACCATAAACCTAACCCTAACCCATTCTAACCGTATCCCTAACCCTAAACCTCTTCCAACCCTAACCCAACATAACCCTAACCCAAACCCAACCTAATCTTAACCCTAACCCTAACCCTAACCCCAACCCCACCCCAACCCTAACACTAAACCTAACCCCAACCCTAACCCTAACCCTAACACTAACACTAACCTAACCCCTAACCCTAAACTCTAACCTAAACCTAACGCTCACCCTAAACCTAACGCTAAGCCTAACACTAAACCCTAAACCTATCCTAACTCTAAACCTAACCCTAACCCTAACCCCAACCTAACACTAACCCCCACCCACAACCCTAACCTAACCCAAACCCTACCGCAACCTAACCTACGCCAACCCTAACACTAACCCAAACCCCTACCCTAACCATAACCCTACCTAAGCCTAAACCTAACCCTAACCCCAACCTGAATCCTAACCCTTACACTAACCCTAGCCCTAGACCTAGCGTTAACCCTCACCCTAACCCCAACCCTAACCCTAACCCTAACCAAATACTCTGAACCTAAACCTAACCCCTAACCCTAACCCTAACCTCTGCCTCCCCTAACCCTAACCCTAAACCTATCCCTACCCCCAACCCAACCCTATCCCAACCCCTAACACAACCTAACACTAACCTAAACCCTAACCTAACCCTACCTAGGTCTAACACTAACCCTAAACCTATCCCTAACCCTAACCCTACCCCCAATCCTAACACTAACCCTAACCCTAACCCTAACCCAGGCCCTGATCCCTAACCCTAACCCCAACACCATCCCTAACCCTAACCCTGCCCTAACTGTAACCTGGCTCTAACCCTAACCCTAACTCTAGCCCTAACCCTAACCCTAACCTAACCCTTCAACCTAACACTGACCGAACTCTAACACTAACCCTAACCCTAACCTATCCCCTTAACCCTAAACACTAACCCCAACCCTAAACCTCCCAACCCCAACCCTAACACTAACACTAACCCTAACCCTAACCCTAAGCCTAAACCTATCCGTAACCCAAACCTTAACTAATAACCTAACCCTAACCTAAACCCTAAACCTAACACAAGACCCCAACCCCTAACCCTAACCCAAACCCCAACACATAACTCCTAACCCCTACCCTAAACCTAACCAACCCCAACCTAAATCCTAATCCTAACCCTAATCCTAAACTCCTAACCATAACCCTAACCTAACCCTAAACCCAACTCTAACCCTAATCCTAACCCTAACCTTACTCTAACTCTACCCTAAACCTCAACCCCTAACACCTAACCCTAGCCTAAACACTAACACTAACCTAATCCTTACACAACAATAAAACCTAACCCTGTAACCTAACCTCAACCCAATCCCCTACCTCTAACCCGAACCTAATCTAACTCTAACCCTAACCTAACCCTAACCTAACCCTACCCCTACCCCTAAGCCCACCCCTAACCCATAACCTAACCCTAACCCCAACACTTACTATCCCTAACCTAACCCTAACCTAAACCTAATCAATAACCCTAACACTAACCATAACCATAAGCTAACCCTAACCCACTAACCCCAACCCAAACCCTAACCCTAACCTAACCCTAACTTAACCCTAACTCCTAACCTAACCCACCCTACCATAACCTAAACCCTAACCCTAACCCTAACACTAACCCCTAACCTAACCCCCAACCTTAACCTAATCCTAACCTATACCCTAACCTAACCTAACCTAACCTAACCCACAACCTAACCTAACACTAACCTAACACTAACCTAAACATAAACCCTAAAAACTATACCGTAACTCTAACCCTAACCCTAAACCAACCCTAGCCTAATCCTAACCCTAACCCTAACCCCAACCCCTAACCCTAACCCACCTGCCCTAACACAACCTAACCTAGCCCCAACACTGGCCTAACCTAAACCCTAACCCCAACCTTAACCCTAACCCTAACCGTAACCCTAACCCCTAACACTAACCCTACCCTAACCCCTAACCCCTACCCCCTAACCATAACCCCAACACCAACCCTAAACCTAACCCTAACCCTAATCAAGATCCCTAACCCTAACCCAAACCTAAACCTAAGTGTAACGCTAACCTAATCTTAACCTAACCCTAACCCTAACCCCTAACCCTAACCCTAACCTTAAACCTAAGAGTAACGTTAACCCTAACCCTAATTGATTGGGGTTGGTGTTAGGGTTGGGATTGTGGTTGGAATTAGGGTTGGAGTTGGTGTTAGGGTTAGGGTTCATGTTTGGTTAGGGTTAGGGTTAGGGTTGGGGTTATGGTTAGGGTTGGGGTTAGGGTTAGGATCAGGGTTGGGTTAAGGTTAGGGTTAGGTTTAGGGTTAGGGTTTACAGTTTAGGGGTAGGGTTATGGTTAGGGTTAATGCTAGGGTTAGGTCTGGGGCTAGGGCTAGGGTTAGGGCTGGGCTAGGGCTGGGGTTAGGGTTAGGGTGGGTGAGATTTAGTGTTAGTGTTGGGGGTAGGGGTAGGGTTGGGTTAGGGTTAAGATTAGGACTAGGGCTAAAGGTAGGGTTGGGTTAGGTTTAGGATTAGGGGTAGGGATAGGGGTCGGGTTAAAGGTATGTGTGGGTTAGGGTTAGGGTTAGGTTTAGGGTTAGGTTTAGGGTTAGGGGTTAGGGTTAGGGTTAGGGCTTAGTGTTAGGGTTAGGGGTTAGGGTTAGGGTGAGGGTTAGGTTTAGTGTTAGAGGTTAGGGTTAGGGTTAGGGGTTAAGGTTAGGGTGAGGGTTAGGGTTTGGTTTAGGGTTAGGGTTAACGTTGCTCTTAGGTTTAGGGTTAGAAGATGTTTAGGGTTAGGGTTAGGGTTAGGGTTTAGCTCAGGGGTTTTGGTTGGGGTTAGGGGTTAGGGGGTTAGGGTTAGGGTTAGATTTAGTGGTTAGATTTAGGGTTCAATTTAGGGTTAGGGGTTACTGTTAGGGTTAGTGTTAGGGTTAGGGTTTAGGGTTAGGGTTAATGTTAGGGTTAGGTTTAGGGTCAGGGTCAGGGTCAGGGTTTAAGGTTAGGGTTAGCATTAGGGTTAGCGTTAGCGTTAGGGTTACCGTTAGGTTTAGGGTTAAGGTTAGGTTTAGGGGTTAGGGTTAGTGTTAGTGTTAGGGTTTGAGTTTAGGGTTAGGGTTAAGGTTAGGGTTAGGGGTTAGGATTAGGGTTAGGTTTGAGGTTGGGGTTAGGTTTGGGGTTGGGGTTAAGGTTGGAATTGGGGTTGAGGTTAGGGTTGGGATTGTGGTTGGGGTTACGGTTGGGGTTTGGGTTTGGGTTAGGGTTGCGGTTAGGGTTAGGGTTAGGGTTAGAGTTGAGGTTAGGGTTAGGATTGGGTTTGGGGTTAGGGTTAGGGTTGGGGTTAGTGTTAGGGGGTTAGGGTTAGGGTTACGGTTCTGTTAGGTTAGGGTTAGGGTTAGGGTTAGGTTATAGGGTTAGGATTAGGGTTAGGGTTAAGGTTAGGGTTAGTGTTAGGGTTAGGATTGGGTTTGGGTTAGGGTTAGAGGTTAGGGTTAGGGGTTAGGGTTAAGGTTATGGTAGGGCTAGGGCTAGGTATTGTCTGGGCTATGGCTATGGCTGGGTTTGGGGTTACGGTTGGGATTTAGGTTTAAGGTTGGGGGTTAGGAGTAGGGTTAGGGTTTTGAGTTTAGGGTTAGTGTTAGGGGTTGGGTTAGGGTTAGGGTCAGGTTTCAGTTAAGGTTAATGTTAGGGTTAGTGTTCAGGGTTAGGGTTAGAGTTCTGATTTAGAGATAGGCTTTCAGAAAGAGTTAGGGTTAGTCTTAGGGTTGGGTTAGGGTTAGGGTTAGGGTTAATGCTAGGGCTAGGGCTAGGCCTACGGTTAGAGTTAGTGTTAAGTTTAAAGGTAGGGTTAGAGGTTGTGGTTAGGGTTGGTTTAGGGTTAGGGTTAGGGTTTCAGAATTTAGGGTTATGGTTTTGGTTAGGTTTAGGGCTAGTGCTAGGGTTAGATCTAGGGCTAGGGATAGGGTTAGGGCTGGGGCTAGTGCAGGATTTGGGGTTATGGTTGGGTGAGTTTTAGGTTTAACGTTAACGGTAGGGGTGCGGTTGGGTTAGGTTTATGTTAGGGTTAGGGGTAGGGGTAGGGTTGGGTTATGTTTAGGGTTTAGACGAGTTAGTGTTAGGGTTAGAGTTAGGGTTAGGGTTACGTTAGGGTTAGGGGTTAGGGTTAGGGTTATGGTTACAGTTAGAGTTAGGGTTAGGGTTACGGTTTAGGGTTAGGGTTAGGGTTAGGGTTTAGTGTTAAGTTTTGAGTTAGGGTTAGGGGTTAGGGCTATGGTTAGTGTTAGGGTTAGGGTTAGGGTTAGTGTTTAGGGTCAGATTGAGGGTTAGGGTTCAGGGTTTTGGGAAAGGGTTAGGATTAGGGTTAAGGGTAGGGGTTAGGGATTGAGGTTAGGGTTACGGTTAGGATTAGGGTTGAGTTAGGGTTAGGGTTAGTGTTAATGCTAGTGCTAGGCCTAGGCCTACAGTTAGGGTTAGTGTTAAGTTTAAGGGTAGGGATAGGGGTTGTGGTTAGCGTTGGTTTAGGGTTAGGGTTAGGGTTCGGGTTTAGAGTTTAGGGTTAGGGTTAGGGATAGTGCTAAGGTGACATCTGGGGCTAGGGCTAGGTGTAGGTCTGGGGCTAGGGCTAGGGGTTAGTGTTAGGGTTGGGTGAGTTTTAGGGTTAACTTTAGGGTTAGGGGTAGGGTTGGGTTAGGAGTTAAGGTTAGGGTTAGGGGTAGGGGTAGGTTTGGGTTAGGTTTAGGGTTAAGGGTAGGGGTAGGTGTAGGGTTGGGTTATGTTTAGGATTTAGATGAGTTAGTGTTAGTGTTAGGGTTAGTGTTGGGGTTAGGGGTTAGGGTTACAGTTAGAGTTAGGGTTAGGATTAGGGGTAGGATTAGGAGTTTTGGTTAGTGTTAGGTTTAGGGTTAGGGTTAGGGTTCGGGTTTAGAGTTTAGGGTTAGGGTTAGGGATAGTGCTAGGGTGACATCTAGGGCTGGGGGCTGGGTGTAGGGTCTGGGGCTAGGGCAGAGGTTAGTGTTAGGGTTGGGTGAGTTTTAGGGTTAACTTTAGGGGTTAGGGGGTTGGGTTAGGGTTAGGGTTAAGGTTAGGGTTGGGGGTAGGGGTAGGGTTGGGTTAGGTTTAGGGTTAGGGTTAGGGGGTAGGGGTAGGGTTGGGTTATGTTTAGGTTTAGATGAGTTAGTGTTAGTGTTAGGGTTAGTGTTAGGGATAGGGTTAGGGTTAGGGTTAGGGTTATGGTTACAGTTAGAGTTAGGGTTTGGATTAGGGGTTGGATTAGGAGTTTGGTTAGTGTTAGGATTAGGGTTAGGGTTAGGGTTTAAGGTTAGGTTTAGGTTTTGGGGTTAGGGGTAGGGGGTAGGGTTTAGGGATAGGGTTAGTGTTATGGTTATGGTTAGGGTTGTGTTAGGGTTAGGGTTACGGGTAGGGTAAGGGGTAGGGGACGGTTTGGGTGTATGGTTAGTGTTAGGGATAGGGTTTGGTTAGGGTTTGGATTAGGGTTAAGGTTAGGGTATAGGGTTTAGGATTAGGGTTAGGGTTTAGGGTTTAGGGTTATGGTTATGGTTAGGGTTAGCATTAGGGCTAATGCTAGTGTTAGGGCAAAGGCTAGTGCAAGGGCTGGGCTACGGCTGGGGCTAAGGTTAGGGTTAGGGTTAGTGTTTAATGTTAGGGTTAGGTTTAGGTTTAGGATTTAGGGTTAGGGTTATGGTTAGGGTTAAGGTTAGCTTTAGTGTTAGGTTTTAGGGTTTAGTCTTAAGGTTAGCTTTAGGGTTAGGATTAGGGTTAGGGATTGGTTTAGGGCTAGGGTTAGGGTTAGGGGTTAGGGTTATGTGTAGAAGTAGGGGTGGGTAGGGGAAGGGGTATGGCTAGGGGTTAGGGTTAGGGTTAGGGTTAGGGTTTGGTTAGGTTTAGGGCTAGGGATAGGGTTAGATCGAGGGATAGTGCTAGGGCTAGGGTTAGGGTTAAGTTCAGGGGTAGGGGTAGGGTTAGGACTTGTGGTTGGGTTTAGGGTTACGATTATCGTTGGATTAGGGTTAGGTTTAGGGTTAGGGTATAGAGTTTAGGGTTAAGGTTAGGGTTAGGGTTAGGGGTTAGGTTTAGGTTTAGGATTTAGGGGTTAGGTTAGGGCTAGGATAAGGGTTAGGGTTAGGGTGTAGAGTTTAGGTTTAGGGTTAGTGTTAGGGTTAGGATTTAGGATTAGGTTTAGGTTTAGGATTTGGGGTTTGGGTAGGGTTAGGGTTAGGGTTAGGATTAGGGTGTAGAGTTTAGGGTTAGGGTTAGTGTTGGGGTTTAGGGTTAGGGTTAGGATTAGTGCTAGGGTTAGGGTTACTCTTTGGGTTAGGAGTTAGGATAAGGGTTAGGGTTACGGTTATGGTTGGGGTTACGCTTACCATTAGGGTTAGGGGTTGGGGTTAGGGTTAGAGTGAGGGATAGAGTTTAGGGTTAGGGTTAGGGTGAGTTTTAGTGTTAGTGTTAGGTTTAAGGTTAGGGTGAGTGTTTGGGTTAGGGTTACGTTTAGGGTTAGGGTATGTTTAGGGTTAGGGTTGGGATTGGGGTTGGGGGTTGGGGTTAGGTTTAGGGTTAGTGTTACTGTTAGGGTTAGGGTTAGGGTTAGAAGAAGTTTAGATTTGAGGTTAGGGTTAGAACAGGGTTAGGGTTAGGGTTAGAGTTAGGATTGGGTTAGGGTTAGTGTTAGTGTTAGGGTTTAGGGTTTAGGGATAGGGTAAGGTTTAGGGTTCCGGTTAGGGTTAGGCTTTACAGTTAGGGTTAGCGTTATTGGTAAGGGTTATGATTAGGGTTAGGGTTAGGGTTAAGCTTAGTGTTAGGGTTAGTGTTAAGTTTAGGGTTAGGGTAGTGTTAGGGTTCGGGTTGGCGTTGGGGTTAGCGTTAGCGTTAGGTTTAGGGTTGGGATTAAGATTAGGGTTGATGGTTTAGAGATAGGGTGAGGGATAGCGTTAGGGTTAGGGTTAGGGTTGGGTTAGGGTTAAGGTTAGCTTTAGGGCTAGGGCTAGGGCTAGGGCTACGGTTACATTTAGGCTTAGGGGTAGGGGTAGGGTTGGGTTGGTGGCTAGTGTTACTGTTAGGGTTAGGGTAGAAGAGGTTTAAGTTTAGGATTATGGTTAAAATAGGGTTAAATTTAGGGATTAAGATTTAGGGTTAAGGTTAGTTTAGGGTTAGAGTTAGGGTTTAGGGTTAGGGTTAGGTTCATTGTTTAGGGTAAGGGTTAGGGTTGAGGAAGGGGTATGTTAGGGGTTGTGGTTAGGGTTAGGGTTAGGGTTCAGTGTTAGGATTAGTGTTAGGGATAGTGGTAGGATTATGGTTAGGTTTGGGTTAGGTTTAGGGTTAGGGGTAAGGGTAGGGCTAGGTTTAGGGTTAGGGATAGGGGTAGGGTTTGAGGTTAG
>CAKJTW010000312.1:10000-15000 GCA_917880005.1 Nanger dama | reverse complement strand
TTAGCTTTATTCTTAGGGTTAGGGTTAGAAGAGGATTAGGTTTAGGGTTATGGTTAGAATAGGGTTAAAGTTATGATTAGGAAATAGGGTGATGGTTAGCATTTATGATTTAGGGTTAGGGTTAGTTTAGGGTTAGGGTTAGCCTTAGGTGTAGGGTTAGGGTTAGTATTGGATTAGGGTTAGGGCTAGGTAGAGTAGGGATAAGGTTAGGGTTAGGGATAGGGATTAGGGATACGGGTAGGGTTAGGGGAAGGGGTTTGGCTTGAGGTTAGGGTTAGGGTTAGGGTTAGGGTTAGGGGTTGGGTTGGGGTTAGGGTTAGGGATAGGGTTAGGGGATAGAGTTAGGGTCAGGGTTAGGGTTTAGGGTTAAGGTTTGGTTTAGAGTTAAGGTTAAGGTTAAGGTTAGGGTAAGCGTTACTCTTAGGTTTAGGGTTAGAAGAGTTTTAGGGTTAGGGTTACGGTTAGGGGTTAGGGGTTTTGGATAGGGTTAGGGTTAGTGTTAAGGTTAGGGTTAGGGGTTAGTGCTAAGGTTAGGGTTAGGGTGGTTGGGTTAGTGTTAGGGTTGCGTTACTCTTAAGTTTAGGGTTGGAAGAGGTTAGGGTTAGGGTTAGGGTTAGGGGTTTTGAATAGGGTTAGGGTTTCGGTTGGGTTAGGTTTTAGGGTTAGGGTTAGGGTTTATGGTTAGTTGGTTATGGTTATGGTTAGGGTTGGGCTCGAGATAGGGGTTAGGTTTAGGGTTAGGGTTGGGGGATAGAGTTAGGGTTAGGCTTAGGGTTAGGGTTTGGTTTAGGGTTAGGGTTAGGGTAAAGGTTAGCGTTAATCTTGGGTTTAGGTTTAGAAGGGTTTATGGTTAGGGTTAGGGTTAGGGTTAGGGGTGTTGGTTAGGTTTAGGGTTAGGTTTAGGGTTAGGGTAGGGTTAGGGTTTAGGGTTAGGGTTAGTGTTAGGGTTAGGGGTTAGGGATTAGGGTTAGGATTAGTGTTAGGGTTTACGGTTAGGGTTAGGGTAAGTGTTAAGGTTAGGGTTAGGGTCAGTGTCAGTGTCACGGTCAGGTCAGTGTTTAGGGTTAGGTTTAGTGTTAGGGTTAGCGTTAGCTTTAGTGTTTGTGTTAGGGTTAGCCTTAGGGTTAGGGTTAGGGTTAGGGTTAGGGGTTAGGTTTAGGGTTGGGGGTTAGGGTTAGGGTTAGGTTAGGGTTAGTGTTGGGATTGGGGTTGGGTTGTGGTTGTGATTAGGGTTGGGATCCGGTTGGGGTTGGGTTAGGGTTAGGGTTAGGGTTGGGGTTAGGGTTAGGGTTAGGGTTGGTTTAGGGTTAGGGTTAGGGTCAGGGTTAGCATTACTCTTGGGTTTAGAGTTAGAAGAGGTTAGGGTTAGGGTTAGGGTTAGGGTTTAGCGTTAGGGTTAGGGTCTAGGGTTAAGTTTGGGTTTGGGGTTAGGGTTTAGGGTTGGGGTTAGGGTTGGGGCCAGGATCAGGGTCAGGGTCAGGGTCAGGGGTCAGGGTCAGGTTTTAGGGTTGGGTTTAGTGTAGTGTTAGTGTTAGGGTTAGGGTTAGTGTTAGGGTTAGGGGTTAGGGGTTAGGGGTAGTTTTGGGGTTGGGGTTAGGGGTTGGGTTTAGGGTTAGGGTTAGGGTTGGGGTTGGGGTTATGTTTAGGGTTAGTTTTGGGGTTGGGGTTAGGGTTAGGTTTGGGATTGGGTTTAGGGTTAGAGTTAGGGTTGGGGTTAGGGTTAGGGTTGGGTTTAGGGTTAGGGTTAGGTTTAGGGTTAGGGTTAAGTTTAGGATTTAGGGTTATTGTAGGGTTACGGTTATGGTTAGGGTCAGTGTTAGGTTTTAGTGTTTAGGATTAGTGTTGGGGTTAGGGTTAGGGCTAGGTATAGGGTTAGAGCTAGGGTTAGGGTTACTGTTAGGGTTAATATTAGGGTTAGGGTTAGGTTTATGTTAGTGTTAGGGTTAGGGTTAGTGTTACTCTTAGGTTTGGGGTTAGGGTTAGGGTTACGGTTTGGGGTTAGGATTAGGTTTAGGGTTAGGGTTAAGGTTAGGGTAAGTGCTAGGTCTGGGATTAGGTTTAGAGTTAGGGTTGGGTTAGGGTTAGGTGTAAGTGTAGGGGTAGGGTTGGTGTTAAGGTTACGGTTAGGGATTAGGATTAGTTCTACTGTTAGGGGTAGTGGTTAGGGGATGGGTTGGGGTGAGGGTTAAGGTTAGTGCTATGGTTGGGTTAGGTTTGTTGTTAGGGTTAGAATTAGGGTTAGTGTTAGGGTTGGGGTTTGTCCTAGAGTTAGTGTTAGGGCTAGGGCTATTGCTAGGTCTATGGCTAGGGCTTAAACTAGGGTTAGATTTAGTTTTAGAGTTTTGAGTTAGGGTATGATTTGGGGTTATGGTTAGTTTTGGGGATAGGTTTAGTGTTAGGGTTAGAGTTATCAGTTAGGATTAGGGGTACGGGTCGGGGAATGGGTTGAAGTTAGTGTTAGGGTTGGGGTTTGGTTACGGTTGGGGTTAGGGTTAGGGTTTATGGCTTAGGGTTAGAGTTAGGGTTGGGTTTAGGGTTAGGGATGGAGTTAAGGTTAGGGTTCAGAGTTAAGGTTAGGGTTAGATTTAGGGTTAGGGATTAGGGATAGGGGTAGGGGTATGTGTTGGGGTTAGGTTTAGGGCTAGCGTTGTGTTAGGGTTAGGGCTAGGGCTAGGATTAGGTTCAGAAATAGTGCCAGAGCTAGGGCTACGGGTAGGTGTGGGGTTGGGGTTTAGGGTTAGTGTTAGGTTTGGGGGTTTAATGTTGGGGTTAGGGTTAGGGTTAGGGATAGGGTTGGGGTTGGGTTGGGTTTGGGGTTTAGGGTTAGGGTTAGGGTTGGGTTTGGGGTTTAGGGTTAGGGTCAGGGTTAGGTTTAGTGGTTGGTGTTAGAGTTAGTGTTAGGATTAGGGGTTAGGGTTAACGTTAGGGGTAGGTTTAGGGGTTGTGGTTAGGGTTAGGGTTAGGGTTAGTGTTGGTGCTGTTTGGGGTTAGGTTTAATGTTTAGGGTTAGGGTTAGTTTTGGGGTTTAGGGTTTAGAGATAGGGTTAGGGGTTGGGTTAGGGTTAGGGTTATAGCTTACGTTTGGGGTTAGTGTTAGAGTTCAGGGTTTAGGTTTAGGGTTAGCGTTAAAGATATGGTTAGGTTTAGGGTTGGGTTAGCGTTATGTTTATGGTTAAGGCTAGGGATAGCGATATGGTTGGGGCTGGGGCTGGGGCTTGGCCTGGGGCTAGTGTTACGTTTAGGGTTACGGATAGAGTTAGGGTAAGGGTTAGGGTTGGATTAGGTTTAGGGTTAGTGTTTGGGTTTGGGTTTAGGGTTAGATGTTAGGATTTGGGTTTAGGTTTAGGGTTAGGGTTAGGGTTAGAGGTAAGGTTAGGGGTTGTTGTTAGTGTTAGGTTTAGGGATAGGGCTAGGTTTGGGTTAGTGTTAGGGTTAAGTTTGGTGTTTAGTGTTAGAGTTAGGGTTAGGGTTAGGGTTTGGGGTTTAGGGATAGGGTTAGGTTTAATGTTAGGGTTAGTGTTAGGAGTAGGGGTAGGGATAGGGGAGGTGGTTAAGGTTAGGTTTAGTGTTAAGGTTAGGGTTGTGTCAGGGTTAGGGGTAAGGGTAGGTAGATGGGTAGTAGTAGGTTTAGGGTTAGGTTTAGGGTTAGGGTTTGGGGTTAGTGTTGGGGGTTGGGGTTAGGGTTAGGGTCAGGGTTGGGCTAAGTTTGGGTTTGGGTTTAGGGTTAGGGTTAGGGTTTAGAGTTTACGGGTAGGGTTATGGTTAGGGATAGTGCTGGGGTTATCTCAAGGGCTAGGGTTAGGGTTAGGGCTGGGCTAGGGGTTAGGGTTGGGCTTAAGGTTGGGTGAGTTTTGGGGTTAGGGTTGGGGTAGGGTTAGGGTTGGGTGGGGTTAAGGTTAGGGGTAGGGGTGGGGTAGGGTTGGGTTAGGTTTGGGGTTAGGGGTAGGGGTAGGGGTGGGTTAAAGTATGTGTGGGTTAGGGTTGGGGTTAGGGTTGGGGTTGGGTTGGGGTTAGGATTGGGGTTAGGGGTTGGGGTTGGGGTTAGGTGTTAGGGTTAGGGTTAGGGTTAGGGTTAGGGGTTGGGATTAGTGTTAGGGTCAGGGGTTAGGGTTGGGGTTAGGGTTAGGTTGAGGGTTGGTGTTAGGGTTAGGGTTGGGGTTAGTGTTAATTTAGGGGTTAGAGATAGGGTTAGGGTTAGGGTTAGGGGTAGGGGTAGTGTTTGGTTGGGTTTAGGGTTGGGGTTAGGGTTAGGGTTGGGTTAGCGTTAGAGTTAGGGTTAGGGTTGGGGTTAGGGTTGGGTTTCAGGTTTGGGGTAGGGTTAGGGTAGGGTTGGCATTGGGGTTGGGTTTGGGGTTAAGGTTAGCGCTACTATTAGGTTTATTGTGGGGTTAGGGTTAGGGTTAGGGGTTAGGATTAGGGTTTAGGGTTAGGGTTGGGGTAGGGGTTAGGGTTAGGGTTGGGGTAAGAGTTAGGGTTAGGGTTGGGGTTAGGGTTAGGGTTGGGGTTGGGTTTAGGGTTAGGTTTGGGGTTCGGGTTAGGGGTGGTGTTAGCTTTAGGGTTATGTTGGGGTTAGGGGTTGGGGTTAGGCTTAGTGTTAGGGTTTAGGGTTAGTGTTAGGGTTACGTTAGGGTTAGGGTTAGTGTTAGGGTTTAGGGTTGGGGTTAGGGAGAGGGTTACGGTTAGCGTTACTCTTAGGTTTAGAGTTAGAAGAGGTTTAGGGTTAGGGTTAGGTTTTAGGGGTTTTGGTTGGGGTTAGGGTTAGGGGTTTAGGGTTAGGGTTGGGGTTAGGGGTTGGGGTTAGGTTTAGGGTTAAGGTTGGGGTTAGGGTTACTCTTAGGTTTGGGGTAAGAAGAGGTTTAGGGTTAGGGTTGGGGTTAGGGATTTTGGTTTGGGTTGGGGTTGGGGTTAAGGTTAAAGTTAGGGTCAGAGTCAGCATCAGGGTCAGGGTTTAGGGTCAGGTTTAGCGTTAGGGTTAGCGTTGGGGTTAGGGTTAGGGTTAC
>CAKJTW010000312.1:0-5000 GCA_917880005.1 Nanger dama | reverse complement strand
GTTGGGCTTAGGGTTTGGGGTTGGGGTTGGGGTTAGGGTTATGATTGGGATTAGTGTTAGGGTTAGGGTTGGTGTTAGGATTAGGGTTAGGGTTAGTTTTAGGTGTTACGCTTGGGGTTGGGGTTTAGGGTTGGGGTTAGGGTTAGTGTTAGGGTTAGGGTTAAGGGTTAGGGGTTAGGGTTGGGGTTAGGTTTGGGGTTTTCATTAGGGTTAGGGTTAGGGTTTAGTTTAAGTTTTGGGTTAGGGTTGGGGTTAGGGTTACTGTTAGGGTTATGTTTCGGGCTGAGGATAGGTTTAGGGGTGGGGCTAGTGCTGGGGCTAGGTTTTGGGGCTGGGGCTAGGGTTAGGGATAGTGTTTAGTGTTTTAGGGTCTAGTTGGGTAGGGATAGGGTTAGGGGTTGGGGTTAGGGTTAGTGTTAGGGTTAGCATTAGGGTTAGGGTTGGGGTTGGGGTTAGGGTTGGGATTCGGGTTGGGGTTAAGGTTAGGGTTGGGGTTGGTGTTAGGGGTTAGGATTGGGGTTGAGGTTTGGGTTAGAGTTAGTGTTAGGGTTAGGGTTAAGGTTTGGTTTAGGGTTAGGGTTAGGGTAAGGGTTTGATTTAGGGTTAGGATTAGGGTTAGGGTTAGGTTTAGGGTTAGTGTTTGGTTTAGGGTTAGGGTTCGGGTTAAAGTTAGGGATTTTGGTTAGGGTTGGGGTTAGGGGTTAGGGTTAGGGTTGGGGCTTAGGGTTAGTTTTAGGGTTTAGGTTTACCGTTACGGTTAGGGGTTAGTGTTAGGGTTAGGGTTATTGTTAGAGTCAGGGTCAGGGTTGGGGTTTTAGGGTTAGGTTTAGCGTTAGTGTTAGCATTAGCGTTAGGTTTAGCGTTAGGGTTAGGTCTGGTGCTAGGTTTAGAGTTGGGGTTAGGGTTAGGGTTGGGGTTGGTGTTAGGGTTAGGGTTGTGGTTGGGGTTAGCGTTGGGGTTGGGGTTAGGATTAGGGTTAGCGTTAGGGTTAGCATTAGTGTTAGGGTTAGGGTTAGGGGTGAGGGTTAGTTTTGGGGTTAGGGTTGGGGGTTAGGCTTGGGGTTAGGGTTAGGGTTAGGTTGGGTTTGGGGGTTGGGGTTAGGTTTGGTGTTAGGGGTTGGGGTTAGAGTTGGGGTTGGGGTTAGAGTTAGTGTTGGGGTTCAGGGTCAGGGTCAGGGTTTAGGGTTAGGGTTAGCATTAGGGTGGCGTTAGTGTTAGGTTTAGCATTAGGTTTAAGGCTAGGGTTAGGTTTGAGGTTGGGGTTAGGGTTAGGGTTGGGGTTGGGGTTAGGGTTAGGGTTGGGATTACCGTTAGGGTTAGGATTGGTGTTAGGATTAGGGTTAGGTTTAGGGTTAGGGTTAGTGTTGGGGTTAGGGTTAGGGGTTAGGGTTAGGGTTAGGGGTTTTGGTTAGGGTTAGGGTTAGGGTTACTGTTGGGGTTATATTTCGGGCTAGGGATAGGTTTAGGGGTGGGACTGGTGCTAAGGCTAGGTTTGGGGCTAGGGCTAGGGGCTGGGGTTAGGGATAGTGCTTAGTGTTATGGTTGGGGTTAGAGTTAGGGTAGGGATAGTGTTAGGGGTTAGGGTTAGTGTTAGGGATAGTGTTAGGGTTAAGGTTGGGGTTAGGGATTCGGGTTGGGGTTAGGGTTAGTGTTTGGGGTTTGGGTTAGGGAAAGATTTTAGGCTTAGGATATATGTTAGTGTTAAAGCTAGGGTTAGGGTTAGAGTTACCCTGGGGCTGGGGTTAGGGTGGGTTTAGGGTAGGGTTGGCGTTGGGGTTAGGTTTGGGGTTAAGGTTAGCGTTACTATCAGGCTTATTGTTATAGAGGGTTAGGTTTAGTGTTATGGTGAGAATAGGTTTGGGGCTAGGGTTGGGGGTACGTTTAGGGGTTGTGGTTAGTGTTGGGGTTAGGGTTAGTGTTAGGGTTGGGTTAGGGTTAAGGTAAGGGTTAGTGTTTAGTATTTGGGTTATGGTTAGCATTATGGTTTAGGGTTTAGAGACAGGGTTATATTTATGGGTAGGGGTAGTGGTGCAGGTAGGTTTAGGGGTTGTGGTTAGGGTTAGCGATAAGGTTACGGTTGGGTTAGGGGTAGGGGTAAGGTAGGTTTAGGGTTGAGGTTTAGACGAGTTAGGGTTAATGTTAGGGTTTTCGGTTGGGGTTAGATGTTAGGGTTAGGGTTAGGGTTTAGTGTTAGGGATAGGGTTAGGTATAGTGTTGGGGCTAGGATTTGAGTTAGAGTTAGTGGTTAGGGTTAGGTGTTGGTTTTGGGTTTAGGGTTAGGGTTATGGATAGGGGAGGGTTAGTGTTAATGCTATGTGTGGGATAGGGTTAGGGTTAACGTTAGCTTTAGGGTTGGGTTGGGGTTGGGTATGGGGTTAGGGTTAAGGGTTAGGGTTGGGGTTAGGGGTTAGGGTTAGGGTTAGGGTTAGGGTATAGGATTAGGGTTCGGGTTCGAGTTAGGGATTGGTTTTGGGTTAGGGTTAGGGTTACGATTAGTGTTACTCTTAGGTTTAGGGTTAGAAGAGATTTAGGGTTAGGGTTAGGGTTAGGGGTTAGGGTTAGGGTTGGTGTTAGGTTTTGGGTTAGGGGTTAGGGTTAGGGTTGGGGTTAGGGTTGGGGTTTGGGGTTAGGGTTAGGGTTATGGTTGGGGTTAGGGTTAGGGTTTAGGGTTAGGGTTGGGATTGTGGTTGGTTTAGGGTTGGGGTTGGGGTTAGGGTTAGGGTTGGGGTTAGGGTTAGGATTGGTGTTGAAATTAGCCTTGGGGTTGGGGTTCGGGTTAGTGTTGGGTTACACTTAGGGTTACGGTTGGTGTTAGGGTTAGTTTAGGGTTTGTGTTAAGTTTATGGTTCGGGCTAGGGATAGGTTTAGGACTAGGGCTGAGTGCTAGGGCTAGGGATTGGGCTGGGGGCTGGGGCTAGGGTTTGGGTTAGTGTTTCGTGTTATGGTTGGGGTTAGAGTTAAGAGTAGGGATAGGGTGAGTGTTTGGGGTTAGGGTTAGTGATAGTGTTGGGGTTAAGGTTAGGCTTAGGGATTGGGGTTAGGGTTAGGGTAAGTTATTGGGGTTAGGGTTGGGGAAAGAGTTTAGGCTTAGGATATGTGTTAGGGTTAAAGTTAAGGTTAGGGTTAGAGTTAGGCCTAGGGCTAGGGTTAGGGTTAGGGTAGGGTTAGGGTAGGGTTGGTGTTGGGTTTAGGTTTAGGGGTAAGGTTATCATTACTATTAGGTTTATTGTTAGGTTTATGGTTCCGTTTGGGGTATAGGGTTAGGGTTAGTGTTAGGGTTAGGATTAGGGTTAGGGTTGGGGTAACAGTTGGGGTTAGGGTTAGGGTTACTGTTTGGTTTAGGGTTAAGGTTAGGGTTAGGGTTAGGGTAAGTGTTACTCTTAGGTTTAGGGTTAGAAGAGGTTTAGGGTTAGGGTTAGGGTTAGGGTTGGGGTTAGGGGTTAGGGTTAGGGTTAGGGGTTGGGGTTGGGGTTTGATTTAGGATTAGGGTTAGGGTTAGGTTAGGTTAAGTGTTACTCTTAGGTTTAGGGTTAGAAGAGGTTTAGGGTTAGGGTTAGGGTTATGGTTAGGGATTGGGGGTTAGGAGTTGGGGTTTGGTTTAGGGTTAGGGTTGGGGTTAGGGTTAACGTTACTCTTAGGTTTAGGGTTAGAAGAGGTTTGGGGTTAGGGTTAGGGTTAGGGATAGGGTTAGGGTTAGGGGTTTTGTTTAGGGATAGGGTTAGGTTTAGGTTTAGGGTTTGGTTTACGGTTGGGTTTAGGGTTAGTTTTAGGATTTGGTTTGGGGTTAGGGTTGGGGTTAGGTTTGGGTTAGCGTTGCTCATAGGTTTAGGGTAAGAAGAGGTTTTGGGTTACAGTTAGGGTTAGGGGTTGGGGTTAGTGTTGGGGTTAGGCTTAGGGTTGGGGTTTGGTTTAGGGTTAGCATTAGGGTTAGGGTTAGGGTTAGGCGTTACTCTTAGGTTTAGGGTTAGAATAGGTTTAGGGTTAGGGTTGGGGTTAAGCTAAGAGTTAGGTGGGTTGGGGTAGTTAAGAGTTAAGTTTGGGTTTAGGGTTTGGTTTAGGGTTAGGGTTAGGGTTAGTGTTTAGGGTTAGCTTTAGGGGTAGGGTTACTGATAGTGTTAGGTTAGGGTTTGGGGTCAGGGTCATGGTCAGGGTAATTTTTAGGGTTAGCGTTAGCGTTCCGATTAGCGTTAGGGTTAGCGTTAGGTTTAGGAGTTAGGTTTAGGTTTAGGGGTTAGGGTTAGTGTTAGGGTTAGGGTTAGGGATTAGGGTTACTGTTGGTGTTTAGGGTTAGGGTTGGGTTTAGGGTTAGGGTTGGGGTTGGGGTTAGGGTTGAGGTTGAGGTTAGGTTTGGGACTGGGGTTGGGTTTAGGGTTGGGATTGTGGTTGGGTTTAGGGTTGGGTTTGGGATTAGGGTGAGGGTTGGGTTTAGGGTTAGGGTTAGGATTGGGGTTGAAGTTAGCATTGGGGTTGGGGTTAGGGTTAGTGTTGGGTTACAGTTAGGGTTAGGGTTGGTGTTAGGGTTAGTTTAGGGTTAGTGTTAAGTGCATGGTTCGTGTTAGGGATAGGTTTAGGACTAGGGCTAGTGTTAGGGCTAGGGATTGGGCTGGGGCTAGGGCTAGGGGTTAGAGTTAGTGTTTAGTGTTATGTTTGGGGTTAGAGTTAAGTGTAGGGATAGGGTGAGGGGTTAGGGTTAGGGTTAGGGATAGTGTTAGGGTTAAGCTTAGGGTTAGGGTTGGGGTCTGGGGTTAGGTTTAGGGTTAGGTTTTGGGGTTGGGGTTGGGGGAAAGTGTTTAGCCTTAGGATATGTTTTAGGATTACAGTTAGGGCTAGGGTTAGAGGTTAGACCTGGGGCTAGGGTTAGGGTTAGGACGTTGGGTATGGGGTAGGAGTAAGGGTAGGGGTATGGGTTGCGGTTAGGATTAGGGCTTGGGTTAGGGTTGGGTTAGGGTTAGGGGTTGTTTTAGGGTTAGCGTTTGGGGTTTAGGGGTTAAGGTTAAATG
>CAKJTW010000311.1:112500-126683 GCA_917880005.1 Nanger dama | reverse complement strand
TAACCCCCTAAACCTAACCCTAACCGTAACCGTTACCTCAACCCTAGTTCGTCTAACCCTAATCCTAACCGTAACCCTAAACCCTAACCCTAACCCCTAACCCCCAAACCTAACCCTAACCCTAACCTTAACTCGTCTAACCCTAACCCTAACCTAACCCTAGCTCTAGCCCTAGGTCTAAAAACTATCCCTAGCCCTAAACCTAACGCTAACCCTAACCGTAACCTAAACCCAAACCCTAACCCTAACCTAACCCCTAAACCTAACCCTATCCGTAACCGTTACCCTAACCCTAGCTCGTCTAACCCTAACCCTAACCCTAACCCAAAACCCCTAACCCTAACCCTAATCCCTAACCCTAACCATAACCATAACCCTAACCCTAACCCTAACTCATCTAGCCTAACACTAACCCTACCACTACCCCTACACCTAACCTTACCCCTAACACAACCCTTAACATAACCCTAACCCTAAACCTAACCACTACCCCTAACCCTACCACTACCCCTAACCCTAACCCTATCACTAACCCTAACACTATCCTAAACCCTAAACCCTAACCCTAACCCCTAACACCAACGCCAACCCTAACCCTAACACTACCCTAACCCAAAGACTAACTCTAGCCCCTTGACCTAGCCCTAGACCTAGCCAAAACACTAGCCCTAGACCTAACCCTATCCCTAGCCCTAACCCTAACCCTACACCTGACCCTAAACCCTAACCCTAACACAACCCTAACCCTAACCCTTGCCCACACATATCTTTAACCATACCCCTACCCCTATCCTAAAACCTAACCCTAACCCCTAAACCTACACCTAACCTTAACCCTAAACCCTAACCCTAACCCTAAACCTTAACCCAGCACTAACCCCTAACCCTAACTTGTCTACCTCTAACCTTAACCCTACCCCTACCCCTACCCCTAAACCAACCTAACCATAACCCTAACCACAACCCCTAACCCTACTCCTCCCCTATCCCTAACTCTAACCCTAACCCTATCCCTAAACCCTAAAGCATAACCCTAACCCTAACCCTAACACTAAACACTAACCCTTACCTTAACCCCTAACCCAACCCTAACACTAATCCTAATTCTAACACTAACCACAACCCCTAAACCTACCCCTAACCTTATCCCTAACCCTATTCTAACCCTAAACCATAACCCCAACCTAACACTAACACTAAACACAAACACTAGTTCTAACCCTAACCCAACCCTAACCCCCAACTCTAACCTTAACACTAACCACAACCCCTAAACCTCCACCTAACCCCAACCCTAGTCCTAGCCCCAGCCGTAGCCCTAGTCCTAACCCCTAGCTCTAGCCCTAGCCTTAAACCTAGCCCTACCCCTAACCCTAACCGTAACCCTAACCCTAAAACCTAACCCATAACCTAACACTAGACCTAGCCCTAACCCTAGCCCTAGCCCTACCGTAACCCTAACCCTAACCCTAACCCTAATCCCCAAACCCTAGCCCTAACCTTATCCCTAACCCAACCCCTAAACCTAACCCCAAACCATAACCCTACTTCTACCCCTACCCATACCCCCAACCCCTGACCCTAACACTAATCCTACACCAACCCTAACCCTAACCCTAAACCTAACCTTAAATCCTAACCCTAACACTAACCTAACACTAACCCTAAATCCTAAACACTAACAGTAACCCTAATACCCTAAACCTAACCCTAACTCTATTCTAACCCTAACCCTAAACCTAAATCTTTTATAACCCCAAACCTAACAGTAACGCTAACCCTAAAACTAAACCTAACCCCAACCCCAAACCTAACCATAACCCTACCCTAACCCTAACCCCAACCATAACCTTAAACCCCAACCCTAACCCCTAGCACTAGCCCTAGCCCTAAAATTATCCCTAGTCCTAAACCTAACCCTATCCCTAAACTTAACCCTAAACCTAACCCCAAACCTAGCCCGAGCCCTAACCCCAGCCCTAGCTCTAGCCCTAGCTCTAAAACTATCCCTAGCCCTAAACCTAACACTAACGCTAAACCCTAATCCTAAACCTAACCCTAACCATAACCCTGACCCTAACCGTAACCCTAACTCGTCTAACCCTAACCCTAACCCTAACCGTAACCATTACACTAAGCCTAACCCTAACTCGTCTAACCCTAACACTAACCCTACCGCTACCCTTATACCTATCCTTACCCCTAACACCACCCTTACACTAACCCTAACCCTAAACCTAACCACTACCCCCTAACCCTACCACTACCCCTAACCCTAACCCTATCACTAACACTTACCCTATCCTAAACCCTAAACCCTAACCCTAACCCCTAGCCCCAACCTCAAACCTAATCCTAACCCTACCCTAACCCTCAGCCTAACCCTAGCCCTAGACCTAGCCCTAGACCTAGCCAAAACACGAGCCCTAGACCTAACCCTACCCCTAGCCCTAACCCTAAACCTACACCTGACCCTAAACTCTAACCCCAACACAACCCCAACCCTAACCCTAACTCGCACATATCTTTATCCCTACCACTACCTCTATCTCTAACCCTAACTCTAACCCCTAAACCTACACCTAACTCTAACCCTAACCCTAACCCTAAACCCTAACCAAAACCCTAAACCTTAACCCTAACCCTAACCCCTAACCCCAACCACAACCCTAACCCTAACCCTACCCCTAACCCTAACCCTAACCCTAACCCTAACACTTACCCTAACCATAAACTCTAACGCTAACACAAACCCTAACCCAACCCAAACCCTAAGCCTAAACCTAACCCAAAACTTAACCACAACCCCTAACCCTACACCTACACCTAACACTACCCTAACCCCCTAACCCTAACCCTAATCCCTAACCATAAACCTAACCCTAACCCTAACACTAAACCGTAACCCTAACCCTAACTCTCACCCAACCCTAACCCTAACCCCAACACTAAACCTAGTCCTAGACCTAAACCCAGCCCTAGTCTTATCCCTAGCCCCAGCCCTAGCGCTAGCCCTTACCTTAGCACTAGCCCTAACCCTAAAACATACCCCTAACCCTAACACTCATCCCTAACCCTAACCTTAACCCTAACGTAACCCTATACCCAACCCTAACCCTAACCCTAGCCCTAACTCATCTAACCCTAACCCTAAACCTACCCCTAACCCTAACAGTAACCCATCCCTAAGTCTAACCCTAACCCTCACCATAACCACAACCCCTAACCCTACTGCTAACCCTAACTCTAACACTAACCCTAACCCTATCCCTAAACCTAAACCATAACCCTAACACTAACACTAAACACTAACCTTAGCCCTAACACTAGCCCAACACTAAAACTAACCTTAACCCTAACCCTAAACCCTAAACCTTAACCCTGACCCTAGTACCCTAAACCTAACCCTAACCCTTTTCTAACCCTAACCCTAAACCTAAACCTCTTCTAACCCTAACCCTAACAGTAACGATAACATTAACCATAACATCAACCCCAACCCAAACCCTAACACTAAGCATAACCCTAAAAATAACACTAAACCTAAACCCTAATCCTAACCTTAACCTTAAATCCTAACCCTACCCCTAAACCCTAAACGTAACCCTAACCCTAACAAAACCCTAAAACTACCCCTACCCCTAACCCTAACCAAAATCCCTACCCCTACCCCTAGCCCTAGCCCTAGCCCTTACCCTAGCCCTATACCTAACCCCTAGCCCTAGCACTTAACCCTAAACCCTAACACTTACACAAACCCTAACCCTAACACTAAAGACTAACCTTAACCCTAATACAACCCTAACCCTAACCCTAACTCTATCCCTAACCATAATTATAACCCTAGCCCTAGACCAAGCCCTAGCCCTACCCCTAACCATATCCTTACCCGTAGCCCTAACCCTAACCCTAACCCTAACCCCTAACCCTAACTCAAACCCTAAGCCCAACCCTAAACCTAACCCTAACTCTAACCTCAACCCTAACCATAACAATAAACCCTAAACCTAACCCTAACCCAACCTCAACCCCAACCCTAGCCCCAATCCTAGCTCTAGCCCTAGTCCTAGCCCTGACCCTAGCCCCAACCCTAGCAATAGACTTTGCCCCAACGCTAGCCCTAGCCCTAACCCTAACTCTAACTCTAACCCTAACCCCAACCTTAGCCCTAGCCGTAGCAATAGCCCCAGCACTACTCCCAGCCAAAAACCCAGCCCTAGCCCTACGCTAACCCTAACCATAAACCCTACCCTACCCCTAACCCCAAAAGCTAACTCTAACCTTAAACCCTAACACTAACCCTAACCCTAACCCTAAACCCTAACCCTTACCCTATCCCTAACCCCTAAAGCCTAACCCTAACGCTAAATCTAACCCACTCATAACCCTAAAAGTAAACCTAACCCAACCCCTATCCCTACCCCTAACCCTACCCAACCCTAAACCTAACCCTTACCCTAATCCTACCCCTAATCACAGCACCTAACCCTAAACCTAAACCTAACACTAATCCTCAACCTAACCCTAACCCTATCCCTAAACCCTAAACCCTAACCCTTACCCTAAACACTAGTCCTAACCTAACCCTAGCCCTAGCCGCAGCCCTAGCCCCAGCACTAGCTCTAGCTCTAAAGCTATCCCTTTCCCTAACCCTAACCCTAACCCCAACCCTAAATATATCCCTACCCGTAGCCCCTAAACCTAACCCCTAACCCAACCCCTAACCCTAACCTTAGCCCTAATCCTAGCTCTAGCCCTAGTCCTAGCCCTGACCCTAGCCCCAACCCTAGCAATAGACTTTGCCCCAACGCTAGCCCTAGCCCTAACCCTAACTCTAACTCTAACCCTAACCCCAACCTTAGCCCTAGCCGTAGCAATAGCCCCAGCACTACTCCTAGCCAAAAACCTAGCCCTAGCCCTACGCTAACCCTAACCATAAACCCTACCCCTACCCCTAACCCCAAAAGCTAACTCTAACCTTAAACCCTAACACTAACCCTAACCCTAACCCTAAACCCTAACCCTTACCCTATCCCTAACCCCTAAAGCCTAACCCTAACGCTAAATCTAACCCACTCATAACCCTAAAAGTAAACCTAACCCAACCCCTATCCCTACCCCTAACCCTACCCAACCCTAAACCTAACCCTTACCCTAATCCTACCCCTAATCACAGCACCTAACCCTAAACCTAAACCTAACACTAATCCTCAACCTAACCCTAACCCTATCCCTAAACCCTAAACCCTAACCCTTACCTAAACACTAGTCCTAACCCTAACCCTAGCCCCAGCCGCAGCCCCAGCCCTAGCACTAGCTCTAGCTCTAAAGCTATCCCTTTCCCCAACCCTAACCCTAACCCTAACCCTAAATATATCCCTACCCGTAGCCCTAAACCCTAACCCTAACCCAACCCTCAACCCTAACCCCAGCCCTAATCCTAGCTCTAACCCTAGTCCTAGCCCTGACCCTAGCCCTAACCCCAGCAATAGACTTTGCCCCAACGCTAGACCTAGCCCTAACCCCTAACTCTAACTCTAACCCTAACCCCAACCCTAGCCGTAGCAATAGCCCTAGCACTACCCTAGCCAAAAACCTAGCCCTAGCCCTACGCTAACCCTAACCATAAACCCTACCCCTACCCCAAAACCCCAAAATCTAACTCTAACCTTAAACCCTAACACTAACCCTAACCCTAACCCTAACCCTAAACCCTAACCCTTACCCTATCCCTAACCCCTAAAGCCTAACCCTAACGCTAAATCTAACCCACTCATAACCCTAAAAGTAAACCTAACCCAACCCCTATCCCTACCCTAACCCTACCCAACCCTAAACTTAACCCTTACCCTAATCCTACCCCCTAATCACAGCACCTAACCCTAAACCTAAACCTAACACTAATCCTCAACCTAACCCTAAACCTATCCCTAAACCCTAAACCCTAACCCTTACCCCAAACACTAGTCCTAACCCCAACCCTAGCCCCAGCCGCAGCCCCAGCCCTAGCACTAGCTCTAGCCCTAAAGCTATCCCTATCCCTAACCCTAACCCTAACCCTAACCCCAAATATATCCCTATCCGTAGCCCTAAACCTAACCCTAACCCAACCCTAAAACCAAACCTAACACTAACTCTAACCCTAACCCTAATCTCTAACCCTAACCCTAACCCAACCCTAACCCTAATCCTAACTCTAACCCTAACACCTTATGCTAACACTAACCCTAACACTAACCCCTAAACCTAACTCTATCCCTATCTCTAAACACTAAACATAACCCTAAACCTAACCCTAAATCCTAACACAACCCTACCCTAACTCTAACCCTAACCCTAACCCTAACTTTAAACCATAAACCTAATCCCAAACCCTAACCCTAACCCTACCCTAAGCCATAGCCCTAGCCCCAGCACTAGCTCTAGCATGAGCCCCAACCCTAACAAAACCCTAACTCTAACCCTAACCGCAACCCATACCCCTATCCCTACTCCTAAACCCTAACCTTAAATCTAACCCTAACCTTAACCCTATACCCTAATCCTAACCACTAACCCTAACCTTAACCTATCCTTAACTCTAACCCTAAACCCTAAACCCAAACACTAACCCTAACCCTAACCCAACCCATACCCCTACCCCTACCACTACCCCCTAAACGCTACCTCTAACCCTAACCCTAACAATAAACCCTGACCCTAACCCCTAACACTAACCATAACCCTAACCCTAACCCAAAACTCTAACCGTAACACTAACCCTAGCCTAAGCCCTAGCACTAACCCTAGCAAGAGCCCCAGCCCTAACCCTATCTCTAGCCCTAAACCAAACCCTCACAATAAACCTAACCCTAACCCTGGCATCATACCTAACCCAACCCTAAAACTAACCTTAACCTTAACCCCAACCCATCCCAATACCCATACACCTTACCCTAACACTAACCCTAACCACTAACCCTAAACCTAACCCTACCCCTACCACTACCCATACCATTACGCTTAAACCTAACCCAACCATAACCCTAAACCTAAACCTAACCCTAACACTTAACTTTAACCTTAACTCTAACGATAACCCTAACCCTAAACCCTAAACCCTAACACTAACCCTAACCCTAAATTCTAACCCTAACCCTAAACCTAACCCTAACATTAAACTCTAACCTTAACCTAATTTTAACCCTAACCCTAAACCCCTAAACCCTAACCCTAACCCATCCCTAATTTTGGACTAGGGCTAATGCCTGGGCTAGGGATAGGGCTGAGGATAGGGCTAGGGGTTAGGGTTAGGAGTTAGGGTTAGGGGTTAGGTTTAGGGTTGAGGGTTAGGATTTGGTTTAGGGTTATGATTAGAGTTAGGGTTGGGTTTACGGTTACTCTTGGGTTTAGGGTTAGAAGAGGTTTAGGTTTGGGGTTATGGTTAGGGGTTAGGGTTAGGGGTTAGGGTTAGGTTTAGTGTTAGGGTTAGGGTTAGGGTTAGCGTTACTCGTAGGTTTAGGGTTAGAAGAGGTTTAGGGTTAGGGTTAGAGTTAGGGATTAGGTTAGGGTTACGGTTAGGATTAGGAGTTAGGGTTAGGGTTAGGGATAAGGGTTAGGGTTAGGATAGTGTTAGGTTTAGGGTTAGGGTTTGGTTTAGGGTTAGGATTTGGTTTAGGATTAGGGTTAGAGTTAGGAGTTTTGGTTAGGGTTATGGTTAGTGTTAGGGGTTATTTATAGGGTTAGATTTAGGGATAGGTTTAGAGGTTTTTGTTATGGTTAGGGTTAGTGTTAGGGTTAGGTTTAGGGTTAGGATTTGGTTTTGGGTTAGGGTTAGGGGTTAGGGTTAGGGTTAGTGTTAGGTTAAGGGGGTAGGGTTTGGTTTAGGGTTAGAGTTAGGGTTCGGGGTAGGGTTAGGGTTAGGTTTAGGGATTAGGGTTAGGGTTAGGGTTAGGATTAGGGTTAGGTTTAGGGTTAGGGTTAGGGGTTAGGGTTAGGGTTATGGGTTAGGGATAGGGTTAGGTTTAGGGTTAGGGTTTGGTTTAGGGTTAGGGTTAGGGGTTAAGGTTAGGGTTTGGGTTAGGGTTACGTTTAGGGTTGGGGTTTGGTTTAGGGTTAGGGTTAGGATTAGGGTTCCGTGTAGGGTTAGGGGTTTTGGTTAGGGTTAGGTTTAGGAGTGGGTTTAGGGTTAGAGTTTAGGTTAGGGTTAGGTTTAAGGATAAGTTTTAGGGTTAGCATTAGGGTTAGGGTTAGTGTTAGGGTTAAGGTTAGTGTTAGGGTCAGGGTCAGGGTCAGGGTTTAGGGTTCGAGTTAGCATTAGGGTTTGCGTTAGAGTTAGGGTTAGGGTTAGGATTAGGGGTAGGCTTAGGGTTAGGGTTAAGGTTAGGGGTTAGGGTTAGCGTTAGGTTTAGTGTTTAGGGTTAGTGTCAGGGTTAGGTTTAATGGTTATTGTTAGGGTTAGTGTTAGGATTAGGGGTTAGTTTTAAGGTTGAGGTAGGTTTAGGGGTTTTGTTTAGAGTTAGGGTTAAGTTTAGTGTTGGTGTTGTTTTAGGGTTAGGTTTAATGTTTAGGGTTAGGGTTAGGGTTAGGGTTTAGGGATTCAGGATAGAGTTAGGGTTGGGTTAGGGTTAGAGTTATAGCTTATTTTTAGGGTTAGTGTTAGAGTTCAGGGTTTAGATTTAGGATTAGGGTTAAAATTAGGGGTTAGATTTAGGGTTGGGTTAGCGTTAGGTTTAGGGTTAAGGCTAGTGCTAAGGACATGGTTAGCTCTAGGGCTAGGGCTTGGGCTAGGGCTAGAGTTACGGTGAGGATTAGGGATAGAGTTAGTGTAAGGGTTAGGGTTGGATTAGGTTTAAGGTTCGTGTTTAGATTTCGGGTTAGGGTTAGAGTTAGGATTTAGGTTTAGGTTTAGGGTTAGTGTTAGAGGTAAGGTTAGTGTTAGGTTTAGGGATAGGGTTAGGTTTGGGTTAGTGTTAGGGTTAGGGTTAGAGTTTAGTGTTAGGGTTAGGGTTAGAGTTAGTGTTTAGGGTTTAGGGATAGGGTTAAGTTTAATGTTAGGATTAGTGTTAGGAGTAGGGATAGGGATAGGTGTGGTGGTTAAGGTTAGGATTAGTGTTAAGGATTGGGTTGTGTTAGGGTTAGGTGTAAAAGTAGGTAGATGGTTAGTCGTAGGTTTAGGGTTAGGGTTAGACGAGTTAGGGTTAAGATTAGGTTTAGGGTTACGGTTAGGTTTAGGGTTAGGGTTATGGGTAAGTTTTTGGGTTAGGGTTAAGGTTAGTGTTAGGGCTTAAGGTTAGGGTCAGCGTTTGAGTTAGGGTTAGGTGTTAGGTTTATGGATAGGTGTTAGGGTTAGGTATAGGGGTAGAGGTAGGGGTAGGGGCATTGGTTGGGTATAGGGATAGGTTTAGGGCTAGGTGTTGGGCTAGGGTTAGTGTTATGGTTAGGGTTTTGGGTTAAGGTTAGGGTTAGGATTAGGGTTAGGGTTTAGGGTTAGTGTTAGGGGTTGGGGTTAGGGTTAGGGTCAGGTTTGGAATAAGTTTAGGGTTCGGGTTCGGGTTAGGGTTTAGAGTATAGGGGTAGGGTTATGGTTAGGGTTAGTGCTGTGGTTAGGTCTAGGACTAGGGCTAGGGTTGGGGGCTGGGCTAGGGATAGGGTTAGGGTTAGGGTTGGTTGAGTTTTAGGGTTAGCATTAGGGGTAAGGGTAGGGTTAGGTTAGGTTTAGGGTTGGGGGGTAGAGGTAGGGGGTAGGGTTAAAGTTATGTGTGGGTTAGGGTTAGGGTTCGGGTTAGGGTTAGGGTTGGGTTAGGATTAGGGTTAGGGTTAGGGATAGCGGTTAGGTTTAGGGTTAGGGGTTAGGGTTAGGGTATAGGGTGAGGGTTAGGGTTAGAGTTAGTGTTAGTGGTAGAGCTAGGGCTAGGGTTAGGGTTAGTGTTTAGTGTTATGTTTAGGGTTAGAGTTAAGGGTAGGGATAGGGTTAGGGGTTAGGGTAGGGTTAGGGATAGTGTCAGGTTTAAAGTTAGGGTTAGGGATTAGGGTTAGGGTTAGGGTTGGGTTAGGGTTAGGGTTAGGGTTAGGGTTAGGTTGGGGTTAGGGTTAGGGTTAGGGATAGTGTCAGGTTTAAGGTTAGGGTTAGGGATTAGGTTTAGGGTTAGGGTTGGGTTAGGGTTAGGGTTAGGTTAGGGTTTAGGGTTTAGGGTTAGGGTTGGGGTTAGGGTTAGGGTTAGGGCTAGAGATAGGGTTAGAGCTAGAGATAGTGCTAGGGCTAGGGTTAGGGTTAGGGGAAAGGTTAGGGTTAGGGATAGGGGTACGGTTAGGACTTCTGGTTAGGTTTAGTGTTACGGTTATGATTGGATTAGGATTAGGGTTAGGGTTAGGGTTATGATGTAGAGTTTAGGGTTAAGGTTAGTGTTAGGGTTAGGGTTTAGGGTTAGGGTTCAGTTTAGGTTTAGGATTTAAGGTTAGGGTTAGGGTTAGGGTGTAGAGTTTAGGATTAGGGTTAGTGTTAGTGTTAGGTTTTAAGGTTAGAGTTAGCGTTAAGGATTAGGGTTAGGGTTAGGATAAAGGTTAGTTTTAGATTTAGGGTTAAGGTTAGGGTAAGTGTTAGTGTTAGGGTTAGGGTTGGGCTTAGTGTTAGGGTTAGGGTTAGGTTTATGGTTAGGGCATGTTTAGGGTTAGGGTTGGGGTTGGTTTTATGGTTAGGGCTAGGGTTAGTGTTACTGTTAGGGTTATGGTTAGAAGAAGTTTAGATTTAGGGTTAGGGTTAGGGTTAGTGCTAGGGCTAGGGATAGGGTAAGGGCTAGTGCTAGGGCTGGGGCTATGGCTAGTGCTAAGGTTAGGGTTAGGGTTTAGGATTAGGGTTAGGTTTAGGTTTGGGATTTAGGGTTAGGGTTAGGGGCTAGCATTAGGGTTAGGATTTAGGGTTTAGGGTTAGGGTTAGGGTTAGGGTTAGGGTTAGGGCTAGGGATAGGGTTAGGGCTACTATTAGGGTTAGGGTTAGGGGTTACGCTTATGTGTAGGGGTAGGGGTAGGAGTAGGGAAGCAGTATGGCTAAGGATTGGGGTTAGGGTTAGGGTTACGGTTAAGTTTAGGTTTTAGGGTTTACGGTTAGGGTTAGCGTTAGGGTTAGGGCTAGGGATAGGGTTAGAGCTAGGTATAGTGCTAGGGCTAGGGTTAGGGTTAAGTTTAGGGTTAGGGTTGGGGTAGGGATAGGGTTAGGACTTCTGGTTAGGTTAGGGTTAGGGTTATGGTTGGATTAGGGTTGTGGATAGGGTTAGTGTGTAGAGTTTAGGGTTAAAGTTAGTGTTAGGGTTAGGGTTAGATTTAGGTTTAGGATTTAAGGTTAGGATTAGCGTTAGGGTGTAGAGTTTAGGGTTAGGGTTAGTATTAGTGTTAGGCTTTAGGGTTAGGGTTAGCGTTAGGGTTTAGGGTTAAGGTTAGTTTTAGATTTAGGGTTAAGGTTAGGGATAGTGTTATTGTTAGTGTTAGGGTTAGGGTTGGGCTTAGTGTTAGATTTAGGGTCAGGTTTAGGGTTAGAGTTAGGTTAGGGTTAGGGTTAGGTGTAAGGGTGGGATTAGGGGTTGAGGTTAGTGTTAGGGTTAGAGTTAGGGTTGGGTTAGATTTAGGGTTAGGTTTGGGATTAGAGTTAGTGTTAGTGTTAGTGTTAGGTTTACAGTTAGGGCTAGTTTTAGGGTTAGGGTTAGGGTTAGGGTTTATGGTTTAGGGTTAGGGTTAAGGCTAGGGTTAGTTTTAGGACAAGGGCTAGTGCTAGGGATAGGGCTACGGCTGGGGCTAAGGTAAGGGTTAGTGTTTAGGGTTAGTGTTAGGTTTAGTTTAGGATTTAGGGTTATTGTAGTTTTAGGGGTAGGGGTAGGGTTAGTGTTAGCTTTTAGGGTTAAGGATTTGGTTTAAGGTTAGGGTTAGGGCTAGGGATAGGGTTAGGGCTAGGGTTAGGGTTAGGATTAGGGGTTAGGGTTACCGGTAGGGGTAGGGGTAGGAGTATTAGTAGGGGAAGGTGTATGTCTTGGGGTTTAGGTTAGGGTTAGGTTTGGGTTAGGGTTATGGTTAGGGTTTGGGTTTAGGGTTTATGGTTAGGGTTAGGGTTAGGGGATAGGGTTAAGGTTAAGGTTAGGGTTAAGGGATAGAGTTAGGGTTAGGTTTAGGGTTAGGGTTAGGGTTGGTGTTAGGGTTAGGCTTTATGGTTAGGGTTAACGTTAGGGGTTTGGGTTAGGGTTAGGGTTAAGGTTAGTGTTAGATTTAGGGTTCGGGTTAGGGTTATTGTTACGTTTAGGGTTAGGTTTAGGGTTAGGGTATGTTTAGTGTTAGGTTTGGGGTTGGGGTTACGGTTAGGGTTAGGGTTAGTGTTACTCTTAGGGTTAGGGTTAGAAGAAGTTTAGATTTAAGGTTAGGGTTAGAAAAGCGTTAGGGTTAAGGTTAGGGTAGGATTAGGGTTAGAGTTGGGATTTGGGTTAGGGTTAGGGTTAAGTTTATGGTTAGCTTTACTGATAGGGTTAGGGTTAGAAAAAGTTTAGGTTTAGGTTTAGGGTAAGAATAGGGTTAGGGATAGTGTATTAGGCTTATGGTTAGCGTTTAGAATTTAAGGTTAGGGTTATGTTAGGGTTAGGATTAGGGTTAGGATAGGGTTAGGGCTAAGGTTGGGGTTAGAGTTATGGTTGGGTTAGGGTTAGTGTTAATATTGGATAGGATTAGGGCTACGGATAGGGTTAGGTCTAGGGTTAGGTTTAGGGTTTGGGGTTAGGGTTATGGGTAGGGATAGGAGAAGGGGTATGGCTTGGGGTTATGGTTAGGGTTAGGGTTAGAGTTGGGTTAAGGTTAAGTTTAGGGTTTAGGGTTAAGTTAGAGTTAGGGTTGGGTTATGGTTAGCTTTATTCTTAGGATTAGGGTTAGAAGAGTTTTAGGTTTAGGGTTATGGTTAGAATAGGGTTAAAGTTATGATTAGGGAAATAGGGTTATGGTTATTATTTATGATTTAGGGTTAGGGTTAGTTTAGGGTTAGGGTTAGGTTTAGGTTTAGGGTTAGGGTTAGTACCGGGTTAGGGTTAGGGCTAGTGATAGGGTAGAGCTAGGGTTAGGGTTAGGGCTAGGGATTATTGTTACGTGTAGGGTTAGGGGAAGGGGTATGGCTTGGGGTTAGGGTTAGGGTAAGGGTTAGGGGTTAGGGTTAGGGTTAAGGTTAGGGTTAGGGGATAGAGTTAGGGTTAGGTTTAGGGTTAGGGTTAGGGTTAGGGTTAGCCTTACCCTTAGGTTTAGGTTAGAAGAGGGTTCGGGTTAGGGGTTTTGGTTAGGGTTATGGTTAGTGTTAGGGTTAGGGTTAGGAGATAGATTTAAGGTTAGGGTTAGGGTTAGGATTAGGGTTAGAGTTAGCAGTTAAGGTTAGGATTAGGGTTAGGGGTTAGGGTAAGGGTTAGGGTTAGGGTTAGCGTTACTCAGGTTTAGTGTTAGAAGAGGGTTAGGGTTAGGGTTTGCGTCAGGATCAGGGTCAGGGTCAGGGTCAGAGTCAGGGTCAGGATTTAGGATAAGGTTTAGCGTTAGGGTTAGTGTTAGCGTTAGGTTTAGGGTTAGGGTTAAGGGTTAGGGTTAGTGTTAGGGTTAGGGTTAGGATTAGGGTTAAGGTTAGGGTTAGGGGTTAGGTTTAGGGTTACGGTTACGGTTGGGGTTGGGGTTGGGCTTAGGGTTAGGGTTAGGGTTAAGTTTAGGGTTGGGGTTAGCATTGGGGTTGTGGTTAGGGTTAGGGTTAGGTTTGGGGTTAGGGTTATGGTTGGGGTTAGGGTTAGGGTTAGGTTTGGGGTTAGGGTTAGGGTTATTTTAGGGTTAGAGTTATTGTAGGGTTAGGGTTAGGGTAGTGTTAGGTTTTAGTGTTTAGGATTAGTGTCAGGGTTAGGGTTAGGGCTAGATGTAGGGTTAGGGCTAGGGTTGGGATTAGCGTTATGGTTAATATTAGAGTTAGGGTTAGGTTTAGGTTAGGTTTAGGGTTAGGGTTATTTTTACTCTTAGGGTTTGGTTTAGGGTTAGGGTTAGGGTTTAGGGTTAGGATTAGGTTTATGTTAGCGTTAAGATTATGGTAAGGGCTAGGGTTAGGGTAAGGGTTAGAGTTAGGGTTGGGTTAGGGTTAGGTGTAAGTGTAGGGGTAGGGTTAGGGTTACAGTTAGGGGTTAGGGTTAGTATTAGGTTTAGGGTAGTGGTATGGG
>CAKJTW010000311.1:45000-110000 GCA_917880005.1 Nanger dama | reverse complement strand
GTTAGGGTTAGGGGTAGGGTTAGGGTTAGGGTTAGACGTATTGGTTAGGGTTAGGGTTAGGTTTAGCGTTATGGTTAGTGTTAGGGTTAGGGTTAGGGGTAGGGGTAGGGTTTCCGTTACTCATAAGTTTAGGGTTAGAAGAGGTTTAGGGTTAGGAATAGGGTTAGGGGTTAGGGGTAGGTTTAGGGTTAGGGTTTGATTTAGGGTTAGGGTTAGGTTATGGTTAAGGTTAGAGTTAGAGTTTAGGGTTAGCGCTAGGGTTAGGGTTAGGGTTAGGGTTTGGGTTAGGGTCAGGGTCAGGCTGTAAGGTTAGGGTTAGTGTTAGGGTTAGGGTTAGGGTTAGGGTTAGGGTTGGGGTTAGGTTTAGGGTTAGGGTTAGGGGTTTGTGTTAGGGATAGGGTTATGGTTAGAGTTAGGGTTAGGGTTAGGGGTTTTGCTTATGGTTAGGGCCAGTGTTAGGGTTTGGTTTTAGGTTAGGTTTAGGGTAAGGGTTAGGGTTAGGGTTCGGGCTAGGGATATGTTTAGGACTAGGGCTAGTGCTAGGGCTAGGGGCTAGAGCTAGGGCTAGCGTTAGGGTTAGGTTTAGGGTTAGTGTTTAGTGTTATGCTTAAGGTTAGATTTAAGGGTAGGGATAGGGTTAGGGCTTAGGGTTAGGGTTAGGGATAGTGTTAGGGTTAAGGTTAGGGTAGGGATTAGGGTTAGGGTTAGGCTTAGGGTTAGGTTTAGGGTCAGGGTCAGGGTCAGAATCAGAGTCAGGGTCAGGTTCAGGTTTTAGGGTTAAGTTTAGCATTAGGGTTAGCGTTGGGGTTAGGGTTAGGGTTAGGGTTAGGGTTCAGGGTTAGGGTTAGGATTCTTGGTTAGGGTTAGAGTTAGGGGTTAGGGTTAGGTTAGGTTTAGTGTTGTGGTTGGGGTTATGTTTGGGTTTAGGGTTAGGGTGGGATTGGGGTTGGGTTTAGGGTTAGGTTTAGCATTGGGGTTAGGGTTAGGGTTGGGGTTGATGTTAGGGTTAGGGTTGAAGTTAGGGTTAGGGTTGGGGTTTGTGTTAGGTTAGGGTTAGGGTTAGGGGTTAGGGTTAAGGTTAGGAGGTTGGGTTGGGGTAGGAGTTAGGGTTGGGGTTGGTGTTAGAGTTGGGATTGGGGTGGGGGATAGGGTTGGGGTTGGGGTTAGGATTGGGGTTAGGGTTAGGTTTAGGGTTAAGGTTGGGGTTAGGGTTAGGTTTAGGGTTGGTGTTAGGGTTAGGGTTAGGTTTAGGGGTTAGGTTTAGGGTTAGGGTTAGCGTCTGTGTTAGTGTTAGGGTTTAGCTTTAGGGTTAGGTTTAGGTTAGGGTTAGGGTCAGGGTCAGGTTCAGGTCAGGGTCAGAGTCAGGGTCAGGGTTTAGGGTTAAGGTTAGGGTTAGGGTTAGGTCTAGGGCTAGGGTTATGGTTAGGGCTGGACTAGGGCTAGGGTTAGGGTTAGGGTTTGGTGAGTTTTAGTGTTAGCGTTAGGGGTTGGGGTAGGGGGTTGGGTTAAGTTAGGGTTAAGGTTAGGGGTTGGGGTAGGGGTAGGGTTAAATGTATGCGTGGGTTCGCATTAGGGTTAGGGTTAGAGTTGGGTAAGGGTTAGGATTAGGGTTAGTGTTAGGGTTAGGTATTAGGGTTAGGGTTAGGATTAGGGGTTAGGTTTAAGGTTAGGGTTAGTGTTTGGTTTCGGGTTAGGTTTAGGGTTATAGTTAGCGTTACTCTTAGGTTTAGGGTTAGAAGAGGTTTAGTGTTAGGTTTAGGGTTATGGGGTTTGGTTAGGGTTAGTGTTAGGTTTAGGGTTAGGGTTAGTGTTAGGGTTAGGGGTTAGGGTTAGGGTTAGGGTTTGGTTTAGGGTTAGGGTTAAGGTTAGTGTTAGGGTTAGGGTTAGGGTTAGGGTGAGGTTTAGAGTTTAGGGTTAGCGTTAGGGTTAGTTTTAGTGTTAGGATTAGGGTTGGGGTCAAGGTCAGTGTCAGGGTTTATGGTTAGGGTTAGCATTACGGTTCGCGTTAGCATTAGGGTTAGCATTAGGTTTAGGGTTGGGGTTAGGTTTAGGGGTTAGGGTTAGGGTTAGGTTTGGGTTAAAGTTAAGGTTAGGGTTAGGGTTAAAGGTAGGATTAGGTTTTTGGTTAGTTAGGGTTAGGGTTAGTGTTAGGGTTAGGTTTAGTGTTCAGATTAGGGTTGGGGTCAAGGTCAGTGTCAGGGTTTATGGTTAGGGTTAGCGGTAAGGTTAGCATTAGCATTAGGGTTAGCGTAAGGTTTAGGTTTAGGGTTAGGTTTAGGGGTTAGGGTTAGGGTTAGGATTAGATTTGGGTTAAAGTTAAGGTTAGGGTTAGGGTTAAGGGTAGGATTAGGTGTTTTGGTTAGTTTTAGGTTTAGGTTTAGTGTTAGGGTTAGGGTTGGGTTAGTGTTAGGTTTATGGTTAGGATTAGGGTTAGGGTTAGGGTTAAGGTTAGGATTAGGTTTAGGGTTCAGTTTAGGGTTAGCATTAGGGTTAGGTTCAGGTTTCGGTTAAGCTTAGGGTTAGGGTTAGTGTTCAGGGTTAGGGTTAGGGTTCTGGTTTAGAGATAGGGTGTCAAAAGTGTTAGGTTTAGGGTTAGGGTCGGTTATGGTTAGGGTTAGGGTTATTGCTAGGGCTAGGGCTAAGAATACGGTTAGGGTTAATGTTAAGTTTAAGGGTAGGGTTAGGGGTTGTGGTTAGGTTTGGGTTTGGGTTAGGGTTAGCGTTAGGGTTTAGAGTTTAGCATTATGGCTAGGGTTAGGGTTAGGGCTAGTGCTAGGGTTAGATCTAGGGCTGGGGCTAAGGTTAGGGCTTGGGCTAGGGTTAGGGTTAGGGATAGAGTTGGGTGAGTTTTCAGGTTAACGTTAAGGGTGGGGTAGGTTAGGGTTAGGTTTAGGTTAGGGTTAGGTGTAGGGGTAGGGATGGGTTAGGTTTAGGGTTAAGTGTGGGGGTAGAGGTATGGTTGGGTTATGTTTGGTTTAGACGAGTTAGTGTTAGGGTCAGGGTTAGGGTAGGTTTACGGTTAGGGTTAGGGTTAAGGTTATTGTTACAGTTAGAGTTAGGGTTAGGGTTATGGTTAGGGTTCAGTGTTAGGTTTTGAGTTAAGGTTAGGGGTTAGGGTTAAGGTTATTGTTAGGGTTAGGGTTAGGGTTAGTGTTTAGGGTCAGATTGAGGGTTATGGATCAGGGTTTTGGGAAAGGGTTAGGTTAGGGTTAAGGATAGGTTTAGGGATTGAGGTTAGGGTTACGGTTAGGGTTAGGGTTGGGTTAGCATTAAGGTTAGGGTTAATGCTAGGGCTAAATTCTAACCCTTTCACTAACCTTACCCAATCCTAACCCTAACCCAAACCCCAACAGATATCCCTACACCTATCCCTACACCTACCCCTAACCCTAACCCTAAACCTTAAAACTTAACCCTAAACCTAACCCAACTCTAACCCTAACCTAATCCTTACCCTCTCCCTAGGCCTAACAGTAACCCTAACTCTATCCCTATACCCTGAACCCTAACCGTAACCGTAACCCTAACCCAACCTTAACCCTAACACTACCCCTAACCCTACCCCTACTCCTACCTCTAACCCCTAACCCTAACCTTAACCCTATACACTAACCGTAACCCTAACTGTAACGCAAACCTAACACTAAACCTAACCCTAACCCCTAACCCTAACTCTAACCCTAACCCCCAACCCCAACCCTAACCCTAACCATATCCTAACTATAACCTAACCCTAACCCAAACCCTATTCTAACCATAACCCTAAACCTAAACCTCTTCTAACCGTAATTCTAACAGTAATGCTAACCCTAATCCAATCCCTAACCCCAACCCCAACCCTAAACCTAAACCTATCTTAAGCCAAAACATAACCCTAACCGTAAACCTAACAGCAACCCTAACACTAACACTAAACCTAACCCTAATCCTAACTCTAAAACCTAACCCTAACCCTAACCCTAACCCTAGTCTAGCCCTATCCCTACCCCAAGCACTCGCCATAGGCCTAACCCTATATTTAGGTCTAACCCCTACCCCTAACCTTAATCCTAACCCTAAACCCTAAACTCTAACCCTAAAACTAATCCTAACCCTAATACTAACCCTAAATTCTAACCCTTTCACTAACCTTAACCCAATCCTAACCCTAACCCTAACTCCAACCCATACCCCTACTCCTAACCCTAAACCTAACCCTAGCCCCTAATCCTAACACTAAACCTAAACCTAACACTAAACCCAATCCTAACCCTATCCCTAACCTAACCCTAACCCTAATACCTCAAACCTAACCCTAACTTTATTCTAACGCTAACCCTAAACCTAATCCTCTTCTACACTCAACCTAACAGTAACTCTAACCTTAACCCTAACCCTAACACCAAACCCAACCCTAACCTTAAACCCTAATACTAACACTAATCGTAAACCCTAACCCTTAAACTAACCATAGCCAGAGACCTAGTCCTAGCCTTAGCCCTAGGACTAGCCCTAGCCCTATTCCTAACCACAGCCCTAATCCTAACCCTAGCCCTAATCCTAACCCTAACCCTTACACTAACCCAAACCCTTACACTAACCCTAACCCAAGCCCAATCCCTAGCCCTAGCCCTAGCCATAACCCTAACCCTTACCCTAAGCCTAAACACTAAACCCTAAACCTAACCCAAACCTAACTCTAAACCTAACACTAAGTAAAACATCAACCTCTACCCAACCCCTACCCTTAACCGTAACCCAACCCTAACCCTAACCCTAACCTTATCCCATACCCTAACTCTATCCCTAAACCCTAAACTCTAACACTAACCCTAAACTTAAACACTAACCCTAACCCTAATCCTTACCCAACCCTAAACCTAACCATAATCCTAACCCCAACCCATTCCCCTACCCCTACCCATACATCGAACCCTAACCCTAAACCCTAACCTAACCCTAACCATAACCCTAGCCCGAACCCTAACTCTAACTCTCTAACGCTAAACCTAAAGCATTCCCTAACCCTAACCGTACCCTTGATCCTAACCATAACCCTAGCCCTAACCCTAACCCTAAACCCTAATCCATAAACTTAATCCTAACCCTAACCGTAAACACTAACCCTAACCCTACCATAATCCATATCTAACCCTAACCCTAACCCTAACCTTAACTGTACCCCTAACTGTAACCTAACTCTAACCCTATCCCTAACTCTAGCCCTAACCCTAACGTTAACCCTTACCCCAATCCTAACACTAACCCTAACTCTAACACTAACACTAACACTAACACTAACCCTATCCCTAAACCCTAACCCTAAACCTAAACTCTAACCCTAACCCTAACACTAACACTAACCCTACCCTAACCCTAAGCCTAAACCCTAACCGTAACCTTAACCCTAAACACTAACCCTAACAGTATCTAAAACCTTGAAACCTAACCCTAACCATAACCCAACCCTAACCCTGACCCTAACCCAAACCCCAACACATAAAGCTACCCCTAACCCTGACCCTAACCCCTAAGCCTAAACCTGACCCAAACCCTCTACCTGACCCAAACCCTAACCCTAACCCTAAATTTAAACCATAACCATAACCCTAACCCTAACCCAACTCTAACCCTAACCCTAACCCTAACTTTATCCCTTACCCTAACTTTATCACTAAACCCTAAACCCTAACAGAAACCCTAACCCTAAACACTAACACTAACCCTAATTCTTATACAACAATAAAACTAACGGTAACCCTAACCCCAACCCATTCCCCTACCCCTACCCCTACCCGAACCTTAACCATAACCGTAACCCCTAACCTAACCTTAACCCTAACCCTAACCCATAACCCTAACCCTAACCCTAACCCATAACCCTAACCTAACCCTAACCCCCAACCTAACACTAACTGTATCCTAGCCTAACACTAACCCTAAACCTATGGTAACCGTAACCCTAAACCTAATCCTCAACTAACCCTAATCCTAACTGTAACACTAACCCTAATCCTATCCCTAAACCCAGCCCCAACACTAAACTTAAACCTACCCTAAACCTAAACCTAACACTAACCCTAACCATAACCCGAGCCTAACCCTAACCCTAAGCCTAACCCCTAACCCTAACTTAAACCTTACCCTAAAAGAAAGCTTTCTAACTCTAACCCTAAGAGTAATGCTAACCCTAAACCTAACCCTACACTAACCGCAACCCATACCCTTACAGTTACCCCTACCCCTACACCTAACCATAAAACAACCCTAACCCTAACCCTAACCCTAACGCTAACCCTTACCCCAACCTTAACACTAACCCTAACTCTAACAATAACACTAACCCTAACCCTAACCATAAACCATAATGGTAACCCTAACCCTAACCTTAACCCCCTAACCCTAACCCTAAACCGAAACCTCTTTTAACCATAAACCTAAGAGTGATGCTAACCCTAACCCTAACCCTAACCCCAACCACAACCCCAGCCCTAATCCTAACCATACCCTAACCCTAACCCTATCCCTAACCCTATTCTAACCCTAACCCTAAACCGAACATCTTTGAACCCTAAGCCTAACCGTAATCTATCCCTAACCTTAAACCTAACCCTAACCCTAATCCTATCCCTAAACCCAACCCCAACCATAAACCTGTACCTACCCTAGCCATATACCGAACCCTAACCCTAACCTAACCCTAACACCTACCCTACCCATACCCCTACCCCCTAACCCTAACCCAACCCTAACCGTAACCCTAATGCTAACTGTAACACTAACCATTACCCTAAACCTAACCCTAACCCTAACCTTAACCCAAACCCCAACCCATACTCCTACCACTAACCCTACCCCTAACCCTATCTCCTAACCCTAACCCTGAACCAAATCCTAACCCTAAACCCTAAACCTAACCCTAACCTCAACCCCAACACTACATCTAACCGTACCCTAATCCTAACCCTAACCTTAACCTAACTCTATTCTAACCCGAACCCTAAACCGAAACCTCTTCTGACCCTAACCGTAACTGTACCCTAAGCCTAACCCTAACCTTAACCCTAATCCTATCCCTAACCCCAACCCCAGCCCTACCCTTAACTGTACCCTAACACTAACCCTAACCCTAGCCTTAGCACTAACACTAGACCTAGGCCTAACCCTATCCCTCGTCCTAACCCTAACCCTATTCTTAACCCTAACGCTAAACCTTAAACCCTAACCCTAACCCTAACCCTAACCCAACCCTAAACCTAACCCAAACCCAAACCCCAACACATACCACTACCCCTACCCCTAACCCTAAATCCTAACCCTAAACCTGACCCATACCCTAACCCTAAACCCTAGCCCTAACCCTAAAACTTAAACCGTAACCCTGACCCAACTCTAACCCTAACCCTAACCTTAACCTTATCCCTTACTCTAACTCTATCTCAAAACCCTAAACCCTAACAACTAACCCTAACCCTAAACACTAACACTAACCCTAACACTAACCCTAAACCATACCTAAACCTAAACCTAACCCTAACCCCTAACTGTAACCCTAACCCTAACCGTAACCCTAACTCTAACCCTAAACATAACCATAAACCTAACACTATCCCTAACCCTAATCATAACCCTAAGTCGTCTAATCCTACCCGTACCCCTAATCCTATCCCTACCAATCACCCTAACCCTAAATCTAACCCCTAACCCTAAACTTAACCACAACCCCTAACCCTTCCCTACCCCTACCCCTAACCCTATCCCTAAACCCTAAACCGTAACACTAACCCTAACTCTAACACTAAACACTAACCCTTACCTTATCCCTAACCCGACCCTAACACTAACCCTAACCATAACACTAACCACAACCTCTAAACCTACCCCTAACGCTATCCCTAACCCTATTGTAACCCTAACCCTAAACCTAACCCTCTTCTAACCCTGAACTTAAGAGTAATGCTAAACCTAACCCTAAAATTAACCCCCAACGCCAACCCTACCCTTAACAGACACTAAACCTAACCCTAACGCTAACCCTAAACCATAACCCTAACCCTAATCTAAAACCCTAATCCTAAACCTAACCATAACCCGAGCCTAGCCTTAGCCATAGCACTAGCCCTAGCCCTTAAACTATACCTAGCCCTAAACCTAAACCTAACCCTAACCCTAATCCTATTCCTAAACCCTAAACCCAAACCCTAAACTTAACCCTAACACTAAACCCTAACCCCAACCCTAAGTCTACCCTAACCCCTAATCCTAACCTCAGCCCTAGGCCTAACTCTAACCCGAACCCTAACATTAACCCTATCACCTATTCTAACCCTAAACCCTTTTCCTAACCCTAACCCCTAACCCCAAACCCTAACCCTGACCCTAACCCTAATTCCTAACCCTAACCCTAACCCTAAATCTATCCCTAACCCTAACCCTAACCCTAACCCCTAACACTATCCCTACCCTTAACTCTAACCTAACCATAACACTAATCACTAACCCTAACCCTTTCCCTAGCCCTAGCCCTAGCCCTAGAACTAGCCCTAGTCCTAACCCTATCCCTAGCCCTAACCATAACCCTAACACTAAACCTAATCCCTAATCCCTCATCCCTAAACCTAACCCTCACCCTAACCTAAAATCATAACTCTAACCCTACCCTATACCTTAACCCTAACCCTATCTCTAACATTAAATCCAAAACCGTAACAATAAAATTAACTCTAACCCAACCCAAACCCTAACCTTAACCCTAAACACAACACCTAACCCTATTCCTCCCCTTAAAGCTAACCCTAACCCTAACCATATCTCTAAACCCTAAACCCTAACCCTAACACTAAACACTAACTCTAACCCTACCCCTATCCAAACCCTAACCCTAACCATAACCCTTACACTAACTACAACTCCTAACCCTACCTCTACCCCTAACCCTAACCCCTAGCCCTAGCCTTAGCCTACCCCTAAAAATATCCCTAGCCCTGGCACTAAACATAGCCCTAGCCCTAACCCTAACCCTATCTGATTGCTAACCCAAACCCTAACCCTAACCCTAACCCATAACCCTAACCCCTAACCCTAACCAACTCTAACCCTAACTCTAACCCTGATCACAACCCCTAACCCTACCCCTAATACTAACACTAACCCTAACCCTAACCCTATCCCTATCCCTAACCCTAAACACTAACCCTAACCCTAGCCATAACCCAACATTAACCCTAACCCTAAGCCTCACCCCTAACCCTAACCCTAAACCTTACCTAAACTGAAACATCTTCTAACCCTAACCCTAAGAGTAATGCTAACCCTAACCGCAACCCCAACCCCAACCCTAACCCTAACCTTAACCTAACCCTAATCCTATCCCTAAACCCAATCCCAACCCTAAACCTATACCTTCCCTAACCCTAACCCTAACCCCCTCCTCTACCCATACCCCTACCCCTAACCCTAACCCAACCCTATCCCTAACCCTAACGCTAACTGTAACCCTAACCATTGCCCTAAATCTAACCTAACCCCAACTTAAACCCCAACCATACTCCTACCACTAACACTACCCCTAATCATAACCCTTAACCCTAACTCTGAACCAAACCCTAACCCTAAACCCTAAACCTAACCATAACCCCAACCTCATCCCTACCCCTAACCGTACCCTAATCCTAACCCTAACCTTAACCCTAACACTATTCTAACCCTAACTCTAAACTGAAACCTCTTCTGACCCTAACCCTAATTGTACCCTAACCCTAACCTAACCTTAACCCTAATCCTATCCCTAATCCCAACCGCCACGCTACCCCTAACCGTACACTAACCCTAACCCTAGCCTTACAAACTAGCACTAACCAGAGGCCTAACCTTATCCCTGGCTTAACCCTAACCCTATTCTTAACCCTAATCCTAAACCCTAAACACTAAGTCTAACCCTAACACAACCCTAACCCTAACCCTAAACCAAACCTGAACACATACCGCTACCCCCTACCCCTACCCTAAACCCTAACCCTAAACCTGGCCCATACCCTAACCCTAGACCCTAACCCTAACCCTAACCCTAAACATTAACCGTAACCCTAACCATAACTCTAACCCAACTCTATCAGTAACCCTAACCATAACCCTATCCCTTACCCTAACTCTATCACTAAACCCTAAGCCCTAACACTAACCCTAACCCTAAACACTAACACTAACCCTAATCCTTACACAACAATAAAACTAACCGTAACTTTAACTCCAAACCATTCCCCTACCACTACCCCTACACCGAACACTAACCATAACCGTAACCCCTATCCTAACACTAACCCTAACCCTAACCCTAACCCTAACACTAACCCTAAACCCTACCTAAATCTAAACCTAACCCTAACCCCCAAATCTACCCCTAACCCTAACTGTAACCCTAACCCTAAACCTAGCATTAACTCTAACCCTAAACATAACAATAAACCTAACACTATCCCTAACCATAACTCGTCAAATCCTACCCGTACCCCTAACCCTATCCCTACCCCTAACCCTAACTCTAACCCTAACCCTAAACTGAACCACAACCCCTAACCCTACCACTACTCCTAAGCCTATTTCTAAACCCTAAACCGTAACACTAACCCTAACACTAAAACTAAACACTAACCTTACCTTAACCCTAACCTGACCCTAACACTAACTCTAACCATAACACTAACCACAACGCCTATACCTACCCCTAACCCTAGCCCTAACCCTATTCTAACCCTAACCCTAAACTTAACCCTCTTCTAACCCTAAACATAATAGTAACGCTAAACCTAACACTAAAATTAACCCCAACGCCAACCCTACCCTAACCAGACACTAATCCTAACCCTAACGCTAACCCTAAACCATAACCCTAACCCTAACCTAAAACCCAACCCTAACCCTAACCATAGCCCGAGCCTAGCCCTAGCCATAGCACTAGCCCTAGCCCTTAAACTATACCTAGCCCTAAACCTAAACCTAACCCTAACCCTAATCCTATTCCTAAACCCTAAACCCTAACCCTAAACTTAACCCTAACACTAAACACTAACCCTAACCCTAAGTCTACCCTAACACTAACCCTAACCCTAGCCCTGGGCCTAATGCTAACCCTAACCCTAACTTTAACCCTAACACCTATTCTAAGCCTAAACCCTTTTCCTAACCCTAACCCTAACCCCAAACCCTAACCCTTACCTAACCGTAATTCCTAGCCCTAACCCTAACCCTAACCCGAAACCCTAACCCTAACCCTAACACTAACACGAACCTGAACCCGAACCCTAACCCTAAACCCTAACCCTAACCCCTAGCTTAGCCCTAGCCATAGCCCTAGCACTAGCCCTAGTCCTAACCCTATCCTGAGGCCTAACCCTACCCCTACCCTTTACTCTAACCCAAAACCCTATTACTAATCCAAACCCTAATCCAACCCTAACCCAAATCCTAACCTAACCCAACCCATACCCCTATCCTTGCCCCTACCCCCTAAACCTAACCAAACCCCTAACCCTAAACTCAACACTAACCCTAACCCTAACCTAACCCTAACCCTAACCCTACTTCTTCTAACCCTAACCCTAACCCGAATCCTAACCCTAATCAGTAACCCTAACCCTAACCCTAAACACTAACCCTAACGCTAACCCTAACCTAACCCTAACTCCAACCCATACTCTACACCTACGCCTAACCCCTAACCTTAACCCTAACCCAATCCCTAAACCCTAATCCCTAACCCTAACCCTAACCCTAAACACTAACCCTAACCCTAACCCTCACCCTATCTCTTCTAACCCTAACCCTAACCCTAACTCTTCTAACCCTAACCTAGCCCTAACCCTAAACCAACCCAACCCTAACCCTAACCTTTCTAACCCTAACCCTAAACCTACCCTTAACCCAACCCTACCCCTAATCCTAACAGTAACCCTAACCCTATTACTAAACTCTAATCCCTAACGCTGACCCTAACCCTAAACACTAACCCTAATCATAACCATAACCCAAACCCTAACTCTAAACCTATCCCTAACCATACCCTACAATAACCTAACCCTATCCCTATTCTAACCGTAGCCCTAAACCTAAACCTACTCTAACCCAAAACCTAACCCCAACCGCAAGTCATACACCTACCCTTACCCCTACCCCTACCCCTAACCCAACCCTAACCTTAACCCCAACCCTACACTAACCCTAACACTAACACTAACCCCATCCCTAACCCTAACCCTAAACTCTAACCATAACCGTAACCATAACCGTAACACTAAATCTAACTCTAACCATAACTCTGTAAACTAACCCTAACCCCTAACCCTAAACCCCAACCCTAACCCTAACCCTAACCCTAGCCTAGCCCTAGCCAGAGCCCCAGCACTAGCCCTATGCTGAAACCTATCCTTAGGCCTAACCCTACCCCTACCCTTAACCGTAAACCTAAACCCTAAACCCTAACCCTGAAACTAACCCTAACCCAACCCTAACCCAAATCCTAACCGTAATCCCAACGTATACCACTACCCTTACACCTACCCCTACCCGTAACCAAATCCTAACTCTAACCCTAACACTAACCCCTAACCCTAACGCTAACTCGTCTAACACTAACCGTAAACCTACCACTAACCCTAACCCTACTCCTAATCCTAACACTAACCCTAACCCTAACCCTAAACCCTAATCCCTAACCGTAAACCCTAACCGTAAACAGTAACACTCACCTTAACCATAACCCTAACCCTAACCCTAACCCATAACCCTAACCCTAACCCTAACCCTAACCCTAACCCTACTCCTAATCCTAACAGTAACCCTAACCCTAACCATATCCCTAAACGCTAATTCCTAACACTAACCCTAACCGTAAACAATAACCCTAACCTTAACGATAATCCAAACCTAACCCTAACCCGTAACCCTAACCCTAACTGTACCCTAACTGTAACCTAACTCTCACCCTAACCCTATTCTAACCATAACCCTAAACCTAAACCTCTTCTAACACTAACCGTAACAGTAATGCTAACCCTAATCCTATCCCTAAACTCAACGCCAACCCTAATCCTAAACCTACCGTAACCCTATACCTAACCCTAACCATAAACCTAACCACAACTCTAACACTAACACGAACCCTAACGATAACCCTAACTGTAAAACCTAACCCTAACCCTAAACCGTAAACCCCTACGCCTACCCTTAACACTAACCTTAAACGCTAAACCCTAATCCAAAACTAACCCTAACTCTAACCCAACCCTACCCCTAACCCTACCCCTAACCCCAACACATACCCCTAAAATTACCCCTACCCCTAACCCTAACCAGTCCCTAACCCTAACCCTATTGCTAACCCTAACACTAACCCTAACACTAACCCTAACCCTAACCCCAACCCTAACACTAACCCTAACACTAACACTAACCCTATCCCTAAACCTATCCCTAAAGCCTAACCCTAACCCCAACCCTAGCACTAACCCCAACACTAACACTAACCCTATCCCTAAAACTATCCCTAAACCCTAACCCTAAACCTAACCTAACCCTAACCCTAATACCCTAAACCAAACCCTAACCATATTCTAATGCTAACCCTAAACCTAAACCTCTTCTAAGACTAAACCTAACAGTAACGCTAACCCAAACCCTAATCCTAACCCTAAATCTAAACCCTAATCCTAACCCGACCCGAAAACTCTACCTCTAACCCTAACTTTAAACCCTTACTCAAACCCTACCCCAAAACACTAACTCTAAACCCTAAACCAAAAACCTAACCCTAACCTTAAAACTAAACCTAACCCTAAACCTAACCCTAAATCCTAAACTTAACCATAACCCTAACTCCTAAATCCTAAAACTAAATCCTATACCTAACCCTAACTCTAACCCTAATCACTAAACATTAACCATAACCCTAAGCCTAAACCTTACACTACCACCTAAACCCTAGTCCTAAACCCTAACCGTAAACCTAACCCTAAACCCTAACATAAACCCTAACCCTAAACACTAACTGCAAACCTAACTGTAAAACTAACACTAACCACTAAACCCTAAGCCGAACCTCTCACCCTAATTCCTAACCGAAACCCTAACCTTACACCTAAACCCTAACCCTGACACTAACACTAAAACCTAACCCTAAACCTAAGCCGAACTCTATCAACAAATCACTGTCCTTAACCCTAAATCCTAACCCTAACACAAACCCTAATGCTAACACCAAACCCTCAACCATAACCCTATCCCTAACCCTAACCCTACCACCTAAACCCTAACCCTAACCGTAACATTAACCCTAACCCTAAACTCTAACCCTAACCCTAACCCTAACTCTAACTCTTAAACCTATCCCTAACCCTAAACCCTAACCCTAACCCTAACCCTAAGCCTTAAACCATAGCCCAAACCTAATCCTAACCCCTAACCCTAACCCTAACCCCAAACCCAACTCTAACCCTAACGGTACCCTAACACTAACCTATCCCTAACCCTAACACTATTCTAACCCTAACCCTAAATCTAAACCTCTTCTAAACCTAACCTTAACAGTAACACTAACCCCTAATTCTATCATTAACCCCAACCCCAAACCTAAACCTAAACCTACCCTAATACTTTAACCTAAACCTAACACTAACCGTAACCATAACCTTAAACCCTAACCCTAACCCTAACACTAACACTAACCCTAATCCTAAACCTAACCTAACCCTAACCCGAACCCGAACCCTAAACCCTAATCCTAACACTAACACTAACCTCATCCTAACCCTAACTGTAACTCCAACCCATACCCCTACCCCTACCCCTAGCCCCTAACTCAATCCCTAACCCCATCCCTAAACCCTAATCCCTAACCCTATCCCTAACCCTAAACACTAACCCTAACCCTAAACGTAACCCAAACCTAACCGTAACCCTAACCCCTAACCCTAACCCTATGCCAAACCCCAACCCTAGCCCTAACCCTACCCTAACCCTAAAAGTAACCAAATCCCTAACACTGACCCCTAACCGTTACACTAACCCTAGCCCTAGACCTAGCCCTAACCATCACCCTATCCCTAACCCTAACCCTAACCATATCCCTAAACCATGAACCCTAACCCTAACCCAAACCCAACAACAACACATACCCCTACCTCTAACCCTACCCCCTAACTCTAACCCCTATCCCTAACCCTGACACAAACCCTAACCCTAAACCCCTAACCCTAACCCTAAACCTGAAACAGTAACACTAACCCAAACCCAACTCTAACCTTAACCCTAACCCTAAACCTATCACTTACGCTACCTCTATTACTAAACGCTAAACCCTAAAACTAACCCTAACACTAAACACTGACCCTAACCCAAATCCTTACAAAACCCTAAACCTAACTATATCCCTAACCCCAAACCATTCCCTTACCCCCTACCCCGAACCCTAACCGTAACCCCTAACAACCATAACCCTAACCCCTAATCCTAACACAAGCCATAACACTAACACTAAACCCTAAAACCTAACACTAACCTTAACCCTAACCATAACCCTAAACTTAACCTTAACTGTAACCCTAACCGTAACCCTAACCCCAAACCTATCATTAACCCTAACATTAACAAAACCCTACCCCTAACCCTAACTCTAAACCCTAACCCTAACACTCACCCTAAACCTAACACTAACCCCTAACCCTAACCCTAACTCTGAAACCTAACCCCAACCCTAAACCGAAACCCTAACCCTAACCCTAGCCTGACTCTAGCCATAGCCCTAGCACTAGCCCTAGGCCTAACCTTGTCCTTAAGCCTAATCCTACCCCCACCCTTCATCCTAACCCTAAACCCTAAACCGTAACCCTAAAACTAACCCTAACCATAACCAAACCATAACCCTGACCCCAAAACATACCCCTACCCTTACCCTTACACCTAACCCTAACCAAATCCTAACCCTAACCCTAATGCTAACCCTGACACTAACCCTAAACCTAACGCTAAACATTAACCTTAACCCTAACCATAACCCTAACTCTTCTAACCCTAACCCTAACACAACCCTAAACCTAACCCTAACCCTAAACCTACCCCTTAACCTAACCCTACCCCTAATCCTAACACTAACACTACCCCTAATCCTATCACTAGACCCTAATCGCGAACGCTGACCCTAAACCTAAACACTAACCCTAACCCTAACCATAAACCAAACCTAACCCTAATCCTAACCCTAACCCCAACCGTAAGCCCAACCCCAACCCTAACACTAACCATACCCTAACAGTAACCTAACCCTAACCCTATTCTAACCCTAGCCCTAAACCTAAACCTACCCTAACCCAAAACCTAACCCTAACAGCAACACATATACCTACCCTTACCCTACCCCTACCCCTAACCCTAACCAAACACTAACTGTAACCCTAACGCTAATCCTAACAATAACCCAAACCCTAACACTAACCGTAAACCGAATCCTAACCCTAACCCTAACCCCAACCCTAACACTAACCCTAACACTAACATTAACCCTATCCTAACCCTAAACCCTAACCATAACCCTATACATAACCCTAACCATAACCCTAACCTAACCCTAATTCCGGCTAACCCTAACCCTGAACCTACCCCTGCCCCTCCCCTATCCCTATCCCTAACCCCTAACACAACCCAAACCACAACCCAACCCTAACCCTAACTCGTCTAACACTAACCCTAAAACCTATCCCTAACCCTAACCCTATCCTTAATCCTAACACTAACCCTAACCCTAACCCTATCCCTAAACCCTAATCCCTAATCTTAACCCTAACACTAACTGTAAACACTAACCCTAAACTTAACCATAACCCAAACCTAACCCTAACCCATAACCCTAACCCTAACCCCAACCCCATCCCAAACCCTAACCGTACCCTAATTGTAACCTAACTCTAACCCTAACCCCTAACTCTAAGCCTAACCCTAACCCTAATGTTAACCCTTACCCCAACCATAATACTAACCCTAACTCTAACACTAAAACTAACCTAACCTTAACCCTAAACCCCTAACCCCTAACCCTAATCTTTAACCCTAACTCTAACACTAACACTAACCCTAACCCCACTTCTTAATCCTAACCATAAACCTAACCCTAAATTCTAACCCTAACCCTAACCCTAACCTAACCTAACCCTAACCCTAACTCTAAGCCTAAACCCTAACCCCTAACCTAAATTCTAACCCTAACCCTAACACTAACACTAACCCTAAACCTAACCCTAAGCCTAAACACTAACCATAACCCTAACTCTAAACACTAACCCTAACCCTATCCTAAACCCTGAAACCTAACCGTAACCCTAACCCTAAACCTAACCCTAACTCCAACACATACCCTACCCCTACCCCTACCCCTAATCCCTAACCCTAACCCTAACCCAATCCCTAAACCCTAATCCCTAACCCTAACCCTAACCTTAAACACTAACCTTAACCCTAACCTTAATTCTTCTAACCATAACCCTAACCCAACCATAACCCTAACCCTAACTCGTCTAACCCTAACCCTAAACCTACCCCTTACCCTAACACTACCCCTAATCCTAACACTAACCCTAATCCTAAACTTATCACTAAACCCTAATCCCTAACGATGACCCTAACCCTAAACACTCACCCTAACCCTAACCATTACCCAAACCTAACACTAAACCTAACCCTAAACCTAACCGTAACCCCAACCCCAACACTAACCCTAACCATACCCTAACTCTAACCTAACCCTAACCCTATTCTAAAACTAGCCCTAAACCTAAATCTATCCTAACCCAAAACCGAACCCTACCCGCAACACATGCACCTACCCTTACCCCTACCCCTAATCCTAACCCTCATCCTAACGCTAAACCTAACACTAACCCAAAAATAACACTAACCCTAAACCTAATCCTACCCCTAATACCAACCCTAACACTAACCCTAATACTAACACTAACCCTATCCCTAAACCAAACCCTAAACCCTAACCATAACCCTAACCCTAACTTGTCTAACCCTGACCCTAAACCTACCCCTACCCCATCCCTATCCCTATCCCTAACCCTAACACAACCCTAACCGTAACCCTAACCCTAACCCTAACTCGTCTAACACTAACCCTAAACCTATCCCTAACCCTACCCTTAATACTAACAGTAACCCTAACTCTAACCCTATCTCTAAACCCTAATCCCTAACCTTAACCCTAACCCTAACTGTAAACACTAACCCTAACCCTAACCATAACCCCAAAGTAACCCTAACCCATAACCCTAACCCTAACCCCAACCCCAAACCTACCCTAATCGTACCCTAACCCTAATCCTAACCTTAACCCTAACCCTATTCTAACCCTAACCCTAAACCGAAACCTCTTCTGACCCTTACCCTAACCGTACCCTATCCATAACACTAACCCTAATCATAATCCTATCCCTAAACCCAACCCCAACCCTACCCCTAACTGTACCCTAACACTAACCCTAACCCTATCCTTAGCACTAGCACTAGCCCTAGGCCTAACCCTATCACTAGGCCTAACCCTAACCCTATTCTTAACCCTAAACCTAAACCCTAACCCTAATCCTAAGCCTAACCCTAACTAGTCTAACACTAACCGTAAACCTATCCCTAACCCTAACCCTACTCCTAATGCTAACACTAACCCTAACCGTATTGCTAAACCCTAATCCCTAACCCTAACCCCAACCCCTAACCATAACCCTAACCCTAACCCTACCACCTAAACCTAACAGTAATCCTAACCCTAAACTCTAACCCTAACCTAACCCTATCTCTAAAACCTAAAGCTAACCCTTAACCCTAACCCTAACCCAACCCTAACCCAATTACTAACCATAACCACAACCCATACCACTACACTTACCCCTAACCCTTACCCTAACCAAACCCTAACCCTAACACTAACACTAACCCTAATCCTAAACCTTATCCTAAACCTAACCCTAACCCCAACCCTAACACTAACCCTAACAGTAACACTAACCCTATCCCTAACCCTAACCCTAACCCAAACCTTACCGTATCCCTAACCCTAGCCCCCAACATTAACCCTAACCCTAGTTAACCCTAAACCTAACCATAACCCTAACCCTGAACAATACCCCATACACTAACCCTAGCCCGAGCCCTAGCCCTAGTCCTAGCCCTAGTTCTAACCCTCTACTTAACTCTAACCCTAACCCTAACCCTAACAAAACCCTGAACCCTAACTCTAACCCTAACCCTAACCCTAACCTTAACCTTAACCCTAACTCGTCTAACCCTAACCCTAATCCTACCCCTACCCCTAACCCTATACCTATCCTAACCCTAACACAACCATAAACCTAACCCTAACCCTAACCCAACACATACCGCTACCCCTACCCCTAACCCTAACGACTAACCCTAAATCTGACCCAAACCCTAACCTAAACCTTAACCCTAACTCTAACCCTAAACCTTAAACCATAATCCTAACCCTAACCCTAACCCAAATCTAACCCTAACCCGAATCCTAACCCTATCCCTTACCCTAACTCTATCACTAAACCCTAAACCCTAACACTACCCCTAACCCTAAACACTAACACTAACCCTAATCCTTACACAACAAGAAAACTAACGTAACCCTAACCCCAACCCATTCCCCTACCCCTACCCCAAAACACAACCATAACCGTAAACCCTAACCTAATAGTAACCCTAGCACTAACCCTAACCCATAACCCTAACCCTAACCCATAACCCTAACCCTAACTCCAACCCCAAACCTAACCCTAACTCTACCCTAACCCTAATACTAACATTAACCCTATGGTAACCGTAAGCCTAAACCTAATCCTCTTCTAACCCTAAACCTAACAGTAACGCTAAACCTAATCCTATCCCTAACCCCAACCCCAACACTAAACTTTAACCTACCCTAAACCTAAACCTAACACTATCTTTAACCATAAGCCAACCTTAACCCTAACCCTAAGCCTAACACCTAACCCTAACCATAAACCTTACCTAAACTGAAACCTCTTCTAACCTTAAACCTAAGAGTAATGATAACCCTATCCCTAACCCTACCCTTACCCCAACCCATACCCTTACCGTTACCCGTACCCATACCCCTAACCGTAAAACAACACTAACCCTAACGCTAACCCTAAACATAACGCTAACCCTTACCCCAACCTTAACACTAAACCTAACTCTAACACAAACACTAACCCTAACCCTAACCCTAAACCCTAACCATAACCCCTAACCCAACCCTAACCCTAACCCAAACCCCAACACATACCGCTACCCCTAGCCCTAACCCTAAACCCTAATCCTAACACTAAGCCTAACCCCTAACCCTAACCCTAAATCATACTCTAAACTAAAACCCTCTTCTAACCCTAAACCTAAGAGTATTGCTAACCCTAACCCTAACCCTAACCCTAAACTCTAAACCCTAACCCTAAACCTAACCTGACCCTAACCCTAACCCCAACCCTAACCCTAACCGTACACTAACCCTAAACCTAAACCCTAAACCTAACCCTAATACTAACCCTAATCCTAACCCCAACCCTAACCCCAACCTAACACTGACCCTAACCCCTAACACTAACCCTAACCCTAACCCTAATCATAACCCTAAAACTAACCATAACCCTAATCCTAACTTAACTCTAACACTAACCCTAAATTCTAACCCTAACTCTAACCGTAACCCAATCCTAACCCTAACACTAACTCCAACCCATACCCCCTACCCCGAACCCTTCCCCTAACAACTAACCCTAACCCTGACACTAGCCCCTAATCCTGCAACTAACCCTTATCCTAAAACGAAACCCTAACCCTATCCCTAACCTAACCCTAACCCTATATAAAGTAAACCTAAGCCTAACTTTATTCTAACACTAACCCTAAACCTAAACCTTTTCTACACTCAACCTAATAGTAACGCTAACCCTATCCCTGACCCCAAACACAACACTAACCCTAACCCTAATCCTAAACTCTAACACTAAACCTAACCCGAAATCCTAACCCTTACACTAACCCTAGCTTGAGCCCTAGCCCTAGCCCTATCCCTAGGACTGGCTCTAGCCTTATTCCTAACCCTAACGCTAACCCTAACCCTAACCCAACTCTAACCCTAATCCTAAACCTAACCAAACCAACCCCTAATGCTACCCCTAATCCTAACACTAACCCTAACACTAACCCTATCCCTAAACCCTAATCCCTAACCCTAACCGTAAACACTAACCTTAAAACTAACCATAACCCAACCCTAACCCTAACCCTAACCCTAATCCTAAACCCGACACCCTAAACCTAACTCTAACCCTGACCCTAACCACAACCTCTGACCCTTCCCCTAACCGATAACCCTAACCCTAACCAAAACACCTGACTCTACCCCTAACCGTAACACTAACCCCTAACTAAAACCCCTAACCCTACACCTACCCCCTAACCCTAACCCTAAACATAAATCCTAAACCCTAACCCTAACCCAATCCTAACACTAACCGTACCCCTACCCCTACCCTAACCCTAACCCAAACCCTAAACCGAAACCTCTTCCAACCTTACCTAAGCGCTAACGCTAACCCTAACCCTTTACCTAAGACCAACCCCAACCCTAACCCTAACCGTACCCTAACCCTAACACTGACCCTATCCCTATTGTTACAGTAACCCTAAACCTAATCCTCTTCTAACTCTAACCATAACAGTAATGCTAACCCAAATCCTATCACTAACCCCAACCCCAACACTAAACTTAAACCTATCCTAACCCTAAACCAAACACTAACCCTAACCATAACCCAACCCTAATCTTAACCTAAGCCTAACCCCTAACCCTAACCCTAAACCTTACCCTAAACTAAAACCTCTTCTACCCCTAACCATAAGAGTAATGCTAACCCTAACCCTAACCCCAACCCTAACCCCAACCCATACCCTTACCGTTACCCCTAACCCTACCCCCTAACCATAAAACAACCCTAACCCTAATGCTAACACTTACCCCAACCTTAACATTAACTCTAACTCAAACACTAATACTAACCCCTAACCTTAACCTAAACCCTAACCATAATCCTAATCCAACACTAACCTAAATCTAACCCAAACGCCAACACATACCGCTACCCATATTCCTAGCCCTAAACCCTAAATCTAAAACTGACCAAACAGTAACCCTAAACCCTAACCCTAACCCTAACCCTAAACCTTGAACCATAACCCTAAATCTAACCCTAAGCCAACTCTAACCCTAACCCTATCCTCTTACCCTAACTCTATCACTAAACCTAAATCCAAACACTAAACCTAACCTAAACACTAACACTAACGTTAACCCATACACAACAATAAAACTAACCGTAACCGTAACTCAAACCCATTCCCCTATCCCCTACCCCTACCCCGAAACCTAACCATAACTGTAACTCTAACTAACACTAATCCTACCCCCAACACTAAACCTAAACCCAACCTAAACCTAAACCTAAACCTAACCACTAACTCTAACCCCTAACCCTAACTGTAACCTAAACCCTAACCCTAACCCGAACCCTAACTCTAACCCTAAACATAACCATAAACCTAACACTAATCCTAAGCCTAACCCTAACCCTAACTCATCTAAAGCTACACATATCCCTAACTCTATCCCTACCCCTACCCCTAACCCAACTCTAACCCTAACCCTAACCCTAACCCTAACCATAACCCAACCTTAACCTAACCTAAGCCTAACACCTAACCCTATCCCTAAACCTAACCTAAAGTGGAAACGTCTTCTAACTCTAACCCTAAGAGTAATGCAAACTCTAACACTAACACTAACCACAACCACAACCCCAATTCTAACCCTAACCGTACCCTAACCCTAATCCTATCCTTAACCCCAACCCCAACCCTAAACCTATACCTACCCTTAACATAAACCTAATCCTAACCCCTACCCTTACCCATACCCCTAACCCTAACCCAACCCTATCCCTAACCTAACGCTAACCGTAATACTAAACATTACGCCTAATCTAACCCTAACACTAACCCTAACCCAAACCCAAACCCATACTCCTACCACTAACACTACCCCTAACCCTTACCATAACCCTACCCTGAACCATACCCTAATCCTAAACCCTAAACCTAACCCTTATCTCAACACCAACCCTACCCCTAACCGTACCTAACCCTAACCCTAACTTTAACCCTAACACTATTCTAACCCTAACCGTAAACCAAAACCTCTTCTGACCCTAACCCTAAGCGTACCCTAACCCCTAACCCTAAGCTTAACCCTAATCCTTTCCCTCACCCCAACCCCAACCCTACCCTAACTGTACACTAAACCTAACACTAACCTAGCTTTAGCACTAACACTAACCCTAGGCCTAACCCTATCCCTCGGCCTAACCCTAACCCTATTCTTACCCTAAAACTAAACCCTAAACTCTAACCCTAACCCTAACGCTAACCCTAACGATAACCCTAACCCTAACCCAAGCCCCAACACAAACCGCTACCCCTACCCCTAACCCTAAACCCTAACCCTAAACCTGACCCATACCCAACCTGAACCCTAACCCTAACCCTAACCTTAAACCTTAAACCATAACCCTAACCGTAAACCTAACCCAACTCTGAACCTAACCCTAACCCCTAACCCTATCCCAAACCCTAACTCTATCAATAAATCCTAAACCCTAACACTAACCCTAACCCTAAATGCTAACACTAACCCTAATCCTTACACAACAAAAAAACTAACCGTAACCCTAACTCCAACCCATTCCCCTACCCCTACCTCTACCCGAACCCTAACCATAACCATAATCCATAACATAACACTAACCCTAACCCTAAGAGTAACCCTAACACTAACCCTAAACCCTACCTAAACCTAAACCTAGCCTTAACCCCTAACTCTAACACTAACCCCAAACTGTAACCCTAACCCTATCCCTAACCCGAACTCTAACCCTAAACATAACCGTAAACCTAACAATATCCCTAACCCTAACCCTAACTCGTCTAAACCTACCCGTACCCCTACCCCTATCCCTACCCTAACCCTAACCCTAACATCTAACCCTAACCGATAACCCTAACACTAACCCTAACTCGTCTAAACCTAACCATAAACCTACCTCTACCCCTATCCCTAACCCAACCGTAACCTTATCCCTAACCCTAACCACAACCCCTAAACCTACCTGCACCACTACCCCTATCCATAAACATAACCCTATCCCTAAACCCTAAACCAAAACGCTAACTCTAACCCTAACACTAAACACTAACCCTTACCTTAACCCTAACCCAACCCTAACACTAACCCTAACCCTAACACTAACCACAACCCCTAAAGGTACCCCCTAACCCTAGCCTTAAACCTATTCTCACCATAACCATAAACCTAACTCTCTATAACAATGAACCTAATAGTAACGCTAACCTTAACCCTAAACCTAATCCCAAAGCCAACCCTACCCTAAACCTACCCTAACCCTAGCCCTAGGCCTAACCCTAACCCTAAACCTAACTTTAACCCTAACACATATCCTAAGCCTAAACTCTTTCCCCAACCCCAACCATAATCCCTAACCCTTACCTTAACCCTAACACTATCCCTAACCCTAACCCTAACCCCTAACCCTATCCCTAAACGTAACTTTAACCCTAACCATAACACTAAACACTAACCGTAACCCTAACCCCTAAACCTAAGCCTAACCCTAACTCTAAACCTAACACCAACCCCAACCCTAACCCTAACCCAACCCTAACCCTAACGCTAACCCTAACCCTAATGCTAACCGTAACGCTAACGCTAACCCTAACGCTAACCCTAACCGTAAACCCTGACCTTGATTCTAACCCTAACCTAACCCTAATACTAAACCATAACCCTAACCCTAACCCTAAGTGCTAAACCTAAGCCTAACCCTAACCCCTAACCCTAACCTTAACAAAAACCCTAACCCTAATCCTAACCCTAAACCAAACCCTAACTCTAAACATTTCCTAACCCCTAACCCTAAACCAAACCCTAACCCTAACCCTAATCCAAACCCTAAACCAAACCCTAACCCTAACCCCCAACTCCAAACCCAACTCTAACACCAACCCCAGACCTAAGCATACCCCGAACCCCAACCACAACCCTAACCCCAACCACAATGCCAACCCTAACCCCAACCCCAATCCCAACCCTAACCCCAACCCCAGTCCCAACCCTAAAACCAACCCCCAACCCTAACCCCAACCTAAACTAAACCTAACCCTAACCCTAACCCCTAACCCTAACCCTAACCCTAACACTTAACCCTAACCATAACCCCTACCCCAACCCTAAGCCTAACACTAATCCTAACCACTAACCCTAACCCTAACCCTAACCCATAACCCTAACTCCAACCCTAACCCTAAACCTAACACTAAACCTCTTCTAATCCTAAACCTAAGAGTAACGCTAACCCTAACCCTAACCCTTACCTAACCCCAACCCCAACCCTAACCCCAACCTAAACCTAACCCCTAACGCTAACCGTAACCCCTACACCAACACTAACCCTAAACCTAATCCTAACCACTAACCCTATCCCTAACCCTAAACCTTAACAATAACACTAACCTAACCGCTAACCCTAACCCTAACCCAACACCTAAGCCTAACCGTAACGCTAACCCCTAATCCTAACCCTAACCCATACATAGCTTTAACCCTACCCCTACCCCTATCCCTAACCCTAACACTAACCCCTAAACCCTACACCTAACCCTAACCCCTAACCCTAACTCAAACCCTAGCCCTAACAATAAACCCTAACCCTAAGCCTACCACTAATCCCTAACCATAACCCTAACTTCCAACACTAACCGCTAACCCTAACCCTAACCCTAACTCGTCTAAACCTAACCCTAACCCTACCTCTACCCCTACCCCTAACCCAACCGTAACCTTATCCCTAACCCTAACCACAACCCCTAAACCTACCTGAACCACTACCCCTACCCATAACCATAACCCTATCCCTAAACCCTAAACCATAAAACTAAAACTAACCCTAACACCAAACACTAACCCTTACCTTAACCCTAACCCAACCCTTACACTAACCCCTAACCCTACACTAACCACAACCCCTAAACCTACCACTACTCCTAGCCCTAACCTTATTCTAATCATAACCCTAAACCTAACCCTCTTTAACAATAAACCGAATAGTAATGCTAACCTAAAACCTAAACCTAACCCCAACGCGAACCCTACCCTAAACATTCCCTAACCCTAGACCTAGGCCTATCTCTAACCCTAACACTAACTTTAACCCTAACACATATTCTAAGCCTAAAATCTTTACCTAACCGTAACCCTAAACCTTAACCCTAACGCTAACCCTAATACCTAACCCTAACCTTAACACTAACATGATCACTAACCTTAACCCCAAAACCTAAACCTATCCCTACCCTTAACTCTAACCCTAACCATAACACTAAACACTAACCCCTTACCCTAGCCCTAGCCCTAGCCCTATCACTAGCCCTAGCACTAGCCCTAATTCTAAACCTATCCCTAGCTAGAACAATAACCCTAACCGTAACCCTAACCCTAAACCTAACCCTAACCTAACACTAACCCTAAACCTAACCCTAAACCCTTACCCTAAGCCCTAACGGCAACCCAACCCTAACGCTAACCCTAATCCTAACACCAACTCTAACGCTAACCCTAACCACAACCTAACCTAATCCTAACACCAACCTAACCTAACACTAATCGCGATCCTAACCCTAACCCCAACCCCAACCTAACCCTAACCCCAACCCTAATATAAGCCTAACCCTAACCTTAACCCTAACCTAACACTAACCCTAAACCTAACCTAAGCCCTTACCTAAGCCTAACAGCTAAACCTAACCCTAACGCTAACCATAATCCTAACATCAACCTTAACGCTAACCCTAACCACAACCCTAACCCTAATCCTAACACCAACAATAACCCTAACACTAATCCCGATCCTAACCCTAACCCCAACCCCAACCGTAAACCTAACCTCAACACTAAACATAACCCCAACCTAACCCTAACACTTGCCCCTAACACTAAAACTACCCTAATGCTAACCCTAACCCTAAACCCTGACCCTGACCCTGACCCTAACCCTAACCCTAATCCCAACCCTAAACCTAACCCTAACCCTTACTACTAACCCTAACCCTAAACCCTAACCCTAACCCCTAACCCTAACCCCAACCCAACCTACCCCTAACCCTAACCCTAAAATTAACCCTCACCCCTAACCTTAACCCAAACCCTAAACCTAACTCTAACCCTAACGCTAATGCTAACACTAACGCTAACTCTAACCCTAAACACTGACCTGTGACCCTGACCCTAAACCTAACCCAAACACTAACACTAATCCTCAACCTAACGTAACCCTAAACCCTAACCCTAACCCTATCCTTAACCCTAACCCTAAATTCTAACACTAACCATAACCCTAACACTAATCACTGACCTTAACCCTAACCAAAACCCATTACCCAAACCCTAACCCTAACCTTAAACCAAACACTAACCCTAAACTTAACCGTAACCCAAACCCTAACCCCAAACCCTAATCCTAACCCGAAATCTCTTCTAACCCTAAACCTAAGAGTAATGCTAACCCTAACCTTAACCCCAACCCAAAGCAAACCCTAACCCGAACCCGAACCCCTAAACCTAAACCTAACCCTAACCCTAACCCTAACACTAACCCCCTAGCCCCAACCCTAACCCTAAACCTCTTCTAACCCTAAACCTAAGAGTAATGCTAACCCTTACCCTAACCCTAACCCTAAACCAAACCCTAACCCAAACCTAACCCTAAACCAAGCCCTAACTCTAAACCTAATCCTAAACCTAACCATAAACCTAACCCTAAACCTCTTCTAACCCTAAACCTAAGAGTAACGCTAACCCTATTCCTAACCCTAAACCCTAACACTAAAGCCCTAACCCTAACCACTAACCCCTAACCCTAACCCTAACCCCCCTAACCCTAACCCCAAACCCTAATCCTAACCCTAAATCTCTTCTAACCCTAAACCTAAGAGTAATGCTAACCCTAACCCTAACCCTAACCCAAAACCAAACCCTAACCCTAACCTGAACCCTAAACCTAAACCTAACCCTAACCCTAACCCTAACACTAACCCCTAGCCCTAACCCTAACCCTAAACCTCTTCCTACCCTAAACCTAAGAGTAATGCTAACCCTTACCCTAACCCTAACCCTAAACCAAACCCTAACCCCAAACCTAACGCTAAACCAAGCCCTAACTCTAAACCTAATCCTAAACCTAACCCAAAACCTAACCCTAAACCTCTTCTAACCTAAACCTAAGAGTAACGCTAACCCTATTCCTAACCCTAACCCTAACCCTAACCCCTAACCCTAACCCCTAACCCCTAACCCTAAACCTAACCCTAACCCTAACCTAACCCCATAACCCTAACCCTAACCCTAAATCTCTTCTAACCCTAAACCTAAGATTAATGCTAACCATAACCCTAACCCTAACCCAAAACCAAACCCTAACCCGAACCCGAACCCGAAACCTAAACCCTAAACCTAACCTAACCCCTAACCCTAACCTAACCCTAACCCTAACCCTAACCCTTAACCCTATCCCTATACCTAACCATAACCCAATCCTAAAACTGATGTTAACCTTAATCCGATCCCACACATAGCATTAACACTATCCCTAACCCTATCCATAACCCTAACTCTAAACCCTAAACCTAAACCTAACCCCTAACCCCTAACTCTATCTCAAACCCTAGCCCTAACACTATACCTAACCCTATCCCTAACACTAAACCCTAACCCTAACCCTAACTTCTAACCCTAACCGATAACCCTAACACTAACCCTAACTCGTCTAAACCCAACCCTAAACCTACCTATACCCCTACCACTAACCCAACCGTCACATTATCCCTAACCCTAACCACAACCCCTAAACCTACCTGCACCACTACCCCTACCCATAAATATAACCCTATAACTAAACTCTAAACCATAATGCTAATCCTAACCCTAACACTAAACACTAACCCTTACCTTAACCCTAACTCAACCCTAACACTAACCCTAACCCTAACACTAACCACAATCCCTATACGTACCCCCTAACCCTAGTCCTAAGCCTATTCTCACCATAACCCTAAACCTAAACCTCTATAACAATAAACCTAATAGTAACGCTAACCTTAACCCTAAACCTAACCTCAACGCCAACCCTACCCTAAACCTACCCTAACCGTAGCCCTAGGGTAACTCTAACCCCTAACCTAACTTTAACACTAACACATATCCTAAGCCTAAAATCTTTCCCTAACCCTAACCCTAAACATAACCTGAATCCCTAACCCTATCCTTAACCCTAACACTATAACTAACCCGAACTCTAATCCCTAACCCTATTCCTACCCTTAACTCTAACCCTAACAATAACACTAAAAACTATCCCTAATCCTAGCCCTAGCCCTAGCCCTAAACATAGCCCCAGCACTAGCCCCAATTCTAAACCTATCCCTAGCCGAAACATAATCCTAACAGTAACCCTAACCCTAACCCCAACCCTAAACCTAAACTAAACCCTATCCCTAACCCCTAACCAAAACCCTAAACCTAACCCTAACCCTAACCCTAACCCCAACCTTAAATCTAACCCTAACCCTAACGCTAACCCTAACACTAACGCTACCTTAATGTTAACCCTAAACCTAAACCCTGACCCTGACCCTGACTCTGACTCTAACCTAACCCTAACCCTAACCCCTAACCCCTAACCCTAACCCTAAACCTAACCCTACCCCTAACCCTAACACTAACCCTAAACCTAACCCCCAACCCTAACCCTAAAACTAACCCCTCACCCCTAACCATAACCCTAACCCTAAACCTAACTCTAACCCTAAACCTAACTCTAACCCTAACACTAATGCTAACCCTAATGCTAACCCTAACCCTAAACCCTGACCCCGACCCTGACCCTAAACCTACCCAAACACTACCACTAATCCTCATCCTAACGTAACCCTAAACTTTAACCCTAACCTTATCCCTAACCCTAACCCTAAATCCTAACACTAACCCTTACCTAACAGTAACCACTGACCCTAACCCTAAACAAAACCCCTTACCCTAACCCTAACCCTAACCTTAAACCAAACACTAAATCTAAACCTAACCCTAACACTAACACTAACCTTAACCCCAAACCCTAACCCTAACCCTAAATCTCTTCTAATCCTAAACCTAAGAGTAACGCTAACCATAACCCTAACCCTAACCCCAAACCAAACCCTAACCCGAACTCGAACCCTAATCCTATACCTATACCTAACCCTAACCCTAACCCAACCCTAAACCTAACGTTAACCCTAACCCTATCCCACACATAGCATTAACACACACCCTCACCCTATCCATAACCCTAACCCTAAACCCTAAACCTACACCTAACCCCTAACCTCTAACTCTAACTCAAACCCTAGCCCTAACACTATACCTAACCCTATCCCTAACACTAAACCCTAACCCTAACCCCTAACTAACCTAAACGATAACCCTAACACTAACCCTAACTCGTCTAAACCTAAACATAAACCTACCTCTACCCCTACCCCTAACCAAACCGTAACCTTATCCCTAACCCTAACCACAACCCCTAAACCTACCTGCACCACTACCCCTACCCATAAATATAACCCTGTCCCTAGACCCTAAACCATAATGCTAACCCTAACCCTAATACTAAACACTAACCCTTACCTTAACCCTAACCCAACCCTAACACTAACCTTAACCCTAACATTAACCAAAACCCCTATACGTACCCCTAACCCTAGCCCTAAACCTATACTCACCATAATCCTAAACCTAAACCTCTATAACAATAAACCTAATAGTAACGCTAACCTTAACCTAAACCTAACCCCAACGCAACCCAACCCTAAACCTACCTAACCCTAGCCCTAGGTTAACTCTAACCCTAACCCTAAATTTAACACTAACACATATCCGAAGCCTAAAATCTTTCCCTAACCCTAACCCTAAACCCTAACCCTAAGTCTAACCCAAATCCCTAACCCTAACCTTAAACCTAACACTCTCCCTAACACTAAGCCTAACCCCTAACCTTATCCATACCCTTAACTCTAACCCTAACAATAACACTAAACACTATCCCTAACCCTCGCCCTAGCCCTAGCCCTAAACCTAGCCCTAGCACTAGTCCTAATTCTTAACCTATCCCTAGCCCGAAATATAATCCTAACAGTAACCCTAACCCTAACCCTAACCAAAACCCCTAACTCTAACACTAACCCCAACCATTAACCCTAACCCTAACACTAACCCTAACCCTAAACCTAAACCCTAACCCTAAGCCTAACACCTAACCCTAACCTTAACCCTAATCCTAACACCAACCCTAACCCCTAACCGTATTCCCAACCCTAACCCTAACCCCAATCCCAACCCTAAAACTAACGCCAACCCTAAACCTAACCCAAACCTAACCCCTAACGCTAAACCTAACACTAACGCTACCCTAATGCTCACCCTAACCCTAAACCCTGACACTGACCATGACCCTAACCCTAACCCTAACCCCTGACTCTAACTCTAACCCTAACCCTTAACCCTATCACTAACCCTAACCCCTAACCCTAATCCTAACCCTAACCCTATCCCTAAGCGTAACCCCTAACCCTAACCCTAAAACTAACGCTAACCCCAAACCTAACCCCTAACCATAAACCTTACGCTAACCGTAACGCTAATGCTAACCCTAATCCTAACCCCAGCCCTAACGCTAACCCTAACCACAACCCTAACGCTAACCCCAACCTCAACTTTAACCCTAACCCCAACCCTAAACCTAACACTAGCCCTAATCCTAACGCTAGACCTAACACTAACGCTAACCCTAACGCTAAACCTAACCCTAAACCCTAACCCTGACCCTGACACTAACAATAACCCTAACCCTAACACTAACCCTAACCGTAACGGTAAACCTAAACCTTAACCTAAAACAAACCCCTAACCCCTAACCTCAACCCCTAACCCTAACCCTAACCAAATCCCTAACTCTAACCCTAACCCTAACCTAAACCAAACCCTAACCCTAAAACTAACCCCAACCCTAATCCTAAACCTAAACCAAACCCTAACACTAACCCTAACCCCAACCCTAAACCAAACCCTAACCCTAACCTAACACTAACTCTAACCCAAACCTCAACCCCAACCCTAACCCTAACACCAACCCCAGCCCTAATCTTAACCCCAATCCGAATCCCAACCCTAACCCCAACCCCAACTCTAACCCTAACACTAACGCTAACCCTAACCCCTAACCCTATTCCGACCCTTAACTCTAACCCTAACAATAACACTAAACACTATCCCTAAACCTAGCCCTAGCACTAGCCCCAATTCTAAACCTATCCCTAGACCGAAACATAACACTAACAGTAACCCTAACCCTAACCCTAAACCTAAACCAAGCCCTAACTCTAAACCTAACACTAAACCTAACCCTAAACCTCTTCTAACCCTAAACCTAAGAGTAACGATAACCCTATTCCTAACCCTAAACCTAACCCTAACCCCAAACTCTAACCCTAACCCTAACCCTTAATCCTAAACCTAACTCTAACCCTAAACCTAACCCCTAACCCTAACCTAAATCTCTTCTAACCCTAAACCTAAGAGTAACGCTAACCGCGTACCCTAACCTAACCCAAAACCAAACCCTAACCCGAACCCGAACCCTAATCCTATACCCTAAACCTAACCCTAACCCCTAACCTAACCCTAACCCTAACCCCTAACCCTAACCCTATACATAACCCTAACCCTAACCCAACCCTAAACCTAACGTTAACCCTAACCCTATCCCACACATAGCATTAACACTACCCCTCACCCTATCCATAACCCTAACCCTAAACCCTAAACCTACACCTAACCCTAACCCCTAACTCTAACTCGAACCCTAGTGCTAACACTATACCTAACCCTATCCCTACCACTAAACCCTAACCCTAACCCTAACTTCTAACCTAACCGATAACCTAACACTAACCCTAACTCGTGTAATCCTAACCCTAAACCTACCTCTAACCCTACCCCTAAGCCAACCGTAACCTTATCCCTAACCCTAACCACAACCCCTAAACCTACCTGCACCACTACCCCTACCCATAAATATAACCCTGTCCCTAAACCCTAAACCATAATACTAACCCCTAACCCCTAACACTAAACACTAAACCTTACCTTAACCCAAACCCAATCCTAACACTAACCCTAACCCTAACACTAACCACAACCCCTAAACGTACCCCTAACCCTAGTCCTAAGCCTATTCTCACCATAACCCTAAACCTAAACCTCTATAACAATAAACCTAATAGTAACGCTAACCTTAACCTAAACCTAACCCCAACCAACCCCTACCCTAAACCTACTCTAACCCTAGCCCTAGGGTAACTCTAACCCTAACCCTAACTTTAACACTAACACATATCCTAAGCCTAAAATCTTTCCCTAACCCTAAACCTAACCTAACTCTAACCCGAATCCCTAACCCAAACCTTAACCCCTAACACTATCCCTAACCTCAACCCCCCTAACCCTATTCCTACCCTTAACTCTAACCCTAAAAATAACACTAAACACTATCCCTAACCCTAGCCCTAGCCCTAGCCTAAACCTAGCCCTAGCACTAGTCCTAATTCTAAACCTATCCCTAGCCCGAAATATAACCCTAATATTAACACTAAACCTAACCCTAAACAAAACTCCTAACCCTAATCCTAACACTAACGCTTAACCCTAACCCTAACTAACCCTAACCCTAAAACCAACCCTTACCCTAAGCCTAACACCTAACCCTAACCCTAACCCTAATCCTAACACCAACCCTAACCCTAACCCTAACCCCAAACCTAACCCTAACCCCAACCCCAACCCTAACCCTTACCCCAACCCTAACCTAACCCTAACCCTAACCTAATGCCTTAACCCCAACCCTAAAACTAACCTCACACCTAACCCTAACCTTGGCCCTAAACCTTACGCTAACCCTAACGCTAATGCTAACCTAACGCTAACCCTAATCCTAACCCCAACCCTAACGCTAACCCTAAACAAACCCTAATCCTAGCACAACCCCAACTCTAACACTAACCCCAATCCTAAACCTAACCCTAGCCTAACCCTAACGCTAAACCTAACGCCTAACGCTAAACCTAACGCTAACGCTAAACCTAACACTAAAACTAACCCACAAACCCTGACCCTAACAATAACCCTAACAACACTAACCCTAACCGTAACGGTAAACCTAAACCCTAACCCTAACCCCTAAGCCCTAACCCCTAACCCTAAGCCCTAACCCTAAACCAAACCCTAACCCTAAACCGAACCCTAACCTAATCCTAACCCAAAACCAAACCCTAACCCTAACCCTAAATCAAACCCTAACCCTAACCCTAACACTAACCCTAACCCCTAACCCTAACCAACCCTAACCCTAACCATAACCCTAACCCTAACCCTAAACCCTAACCCTAACCCTAAACCCTAATCCTATTCAAAACCCTAACCCTAACCCTAACCCTAATTTCTTCTAACCCTAAACTTAAGAGTAACGCTAACCCTAACCCTAACCCCTAACCCTAACCAAAACCCTAAACCTATTCAAACCCCTAACCCTAACCCTAACCCAACACTAACCCCTAACCCTAAACCTAACCCCTAACCCTAACCCAACCCTAACCCTAACCATAACCATAACCCTAACCCTATCCCTAAACCCTAACCCTAACCTAACACCTAACCCTAAAACAAAACCCTAAACCTATTCAAAACCCCTAACCCTAACCCTAACCCTAACCTCTTCTCTAACCCTAAACCTAAGAGTAACGTTAACCCTAACCCTAAACCTAACCCCTAACCTAACTGTAACCCTAGCCCTCACCCCTAACCCTAACCCTAACACTAACTCTAACCCTATCCAAACCCCTAACCCTAACCGTAACCCTAACCCTAAACCTCTTCTAACCCTAAACCTAAGAGTAACGCTTACCCTAACCTTAACCTTAATCCTAACCCTAAACCAAACCTTAACCCTAACCCTAACCCTGACCCTAACTCTATCCCCTAACCCATCCCTAACCCTAACCCGTAACCCCTAAACTTAACCCTAACCCCCAACCCTAACCCTCACCCTAACCCCAAGCCATACCCCTTCCCTAACCCTACCCGTATCCCTAATCCCTATCCCTAACCCTAACCTTAGCCCTACTCTATACCTAGCCCTAACCCTAATCCAATACTAACCCCAACCCTAAACCTAAAGCTAACCCTAACCCTAAACTAACCCTAACGCTAAATCATAAATGCTAACCGTAACCCTATTTCCCTAATCATACCTTTAACCCTATTCTAACCATAACCCTAAACCTAATCCTCTTCTAACCCTAACCCTAAGAATAAAGCTAACCATAACCCTAACCCTATCTCTACCTTAACCCTAAACCCTAAACCTAACCTTAACCTAGCTCTAACCCTAACGCCAACCCTAACACCAAGCCATACACTTTCCCCTATCACTACCCGTAACCCTAACCCCAAACCTTAAACCTAATCCTAGAAATTACCCTATCCCTAGCCGTAATCCTACCCCAATACTAACCCTAACCCTAACCTAATCATAACTCTAACCCCAAGCTTAGTCCAAACCCTATCCTAACCCTAATCCTAACCCCTAACATAACCCTAACATAAATTCTAAATGCTAGCCCTAACCCTAATACCCTAAACCTAACCCTTACACTATTCTAACCCTCACCCTAAACCTAAACTTTTTCTAACCGTATCCCTAACCCTAACAGTAAAGCTAACCATAACCAGTACCCTTACCCAAACCCCAACTCTAACCCTAACCCTACCCTAACCTTAACCCAAACCGATTCAAGCTCTAACCCTAAATCTAAACGTCTTCTAACCCTAACACTACAGTAACACTACCTAACCCTAACCCCAACCCCAAAACTAAACCTAAACATACTTTAACCCCTAAACCTAACCCTAACCTTAACACTAACCCTAACCCTAACCCTAAACCCTAACGCTAACTGTAACCCTAAAGCCTAACCCCAACTCTAACCCTAACCCTACCCTAACCTTAACCCTAATCAATTCTAACCCTAAACCTAAATCTAAACTTCTTCTATCCCTAACACTAAACTCTACATCCTAACCCTAACCCTTACCCTAGTCCTAACCAAACCCTAAATCCTAAACCTAAACCTAACCCTAACCTAACACTAGCCCTAACCCCTAACCCTAAACCTAACGCTAACCATAATCCTAAAGCCTAACCCTAACACTAACCCTAACCTAAACTCTACACAATAACCTAACCCTTACACTAGCCCTAACCTAACCCTAAATCCTAAATCTAAACCTAACCCTAACCTAACACTAACCTAACCCTAACACTAACCCTAACCCTAACTCAAAACCAAACCCGGAACCCGAACCCGAACCCTAAACCTAAACCCAACTTTAACCTAAACCTAACCCTAACCCTCAACCTAACCCTAACCCTAACACTAACCCCCTAACCCTAAACCACTTCTAACCCTAAACCTAAGAGTAACGCTAACCCTAACCCTAAACCAAACCTTAAACCTAACCCTAACCTAAACACTAACCCCTAACCATAACCATAACCCAAACTTAACCCTAAACCTAACCGTAACCCTAACCCCTAACATTAACCCTAAACCCAAAACCCTAACCCTAATCCTAACACTAACCTTAACCCTAAATCCTAATGGTAACCCTAAACCTAGCCATAGCCATAGCCTAGACAATACCTATCCCTAGCCCTTGCAGTAACGTTAAACCTAACCTCAACCATAATGCTAACCCTAAACCATAACCCTAACCCCTAACTCTAACCTAAACCCTAACCCGAACCTAACCCAAACCCAACCCTAACCCTAACACTAACCCTAACCCTAACCCTAATTCTAAACCTATACCCTAAACCTAACCCTAGACCTAACCCTAGCATTAACCCTAACCATAACCCTACCCCTAAACTGTAAACCCTAACCTAACCCTAACCTAAACTTAACCCAACCCTGATCCTAACCTGAACCCCAACCTAACCATAACCCCAACCTAACCCTAACCAAACACCAACCCTAACCCTAACACCAACCCCAACCCTAATTCCAACCACAATCCCAACCTAACCCCAACCCCAATCAATTAGGGTTAGGATTAGCATTACTCTTAGGTTTAAGGTTAGGGTTAGGGTTAGGGTTAGGGTTAGGGGTTAGGATTAGGGTTAGCGTTACACTTAGGTTTAGTGTTAGGGTTAGGGTTAGGGGATATGGTTAGGGTTAGGTTAGGTTTAGGGTTGGTGTTGGGGTTATGGTTAGGGTTGGGGTTAGGGTTAGGGTTAGGTTGGTGTTAGGGTTAGGGTTAACGTTATTCTTATGGTTATGGTTGGGGTTAGGTTTAGGGGTTAGGGGTTTGGGTTCGGGTTAGGTTTTGGGGTTAGGGTTAGGATTAGGTTTAGGTTTAGGGTTGAGGATTGGTTTAGGTTTAGGGTTAGTGTTACGATTAGGGGTTAGGTTTAGGAGTTTTGCTTAGGGTTGGGTTTAGGATTGGGGTTAGGGTTAGGGGTTAGGTTAGGGGTTTGGGTTGAGGGTTGGGTTAGGGGTTAGGGTTAGAGTTAGGCTAGGTTTAGGGTTACGGTTTGGGTTAGGGTTAAGGTTAGTGTTACGATTAGGGTTAAGTTTAGGAGTTTTGGTTAGGGTTAAGGGTTTGGGTTAGGGTTAGGCTTTAGGATTAGGGTTAGGGTTATGGTTAGGGTTGAGGGTTTAGGGTTCAACTTTAGGGGTTATGATTAGTGTTAGGAGTTAGAGTTAGGGTTATGGTCAGAAGTCAGCGTCAGGGTTTAGGGTTAGGGTTAGTGTTAGGGTTAGCGTTAAGCGTTAGGATTAGGTTAGGGTTAGGGTTAGGGGTTAGGGTTAGTGTTAGTGTTGGGGTTAGGAGTTAGGGTTAAGGTTAGGGTTAGGGGTTAGGGTTAGGGTTAGGGTAAGGTTAGGGGTTAGGGTTAGGTTTAGGGTTTGTGGTTGGGGTTAGGGTTGGATTGGGGTTAAGGTTAGGGTTAGGGCAGGGTTGGGGTTGGGGTTAGGGTTAGGCCAGGTAGGGTTGGGGTTGGGGTTAGGGGTTGGGTTTGGGGTTAGGGTTAGGGGTTGAGGTTACTGTTAGGGTTAGGGTTAGGGTTAGGGGCTAGTGTTAGGGGTTAGTGTCAGGGGTTAGGTTTAGGGTTGTGGTTGGGGTTAGGGTTGGGTTCGGTTGGGGTTAGGGTTAGGTTTGGGTTTAGGATTAGGGTTGTGGTTGGGATTAGCGTTAGCATTGGGATTAGGGTTAGGGTTAGGGTTAGGGTTAGGACTAGGGCTAGGTCTATGGTTAGGGCTGGGCTAGGGATAGGGTTACGGTTAGAGTTGGGTGAGATTTAGGGTTAGCGTTAGGGGTAGGGGGTAAGGTTGGTGTAGGGTTAAGGTTAGGGTTATGTTTAGGGGCAGGTTTGGGTTAGGTTTAGGGCTTAGGGGAAGGGGTAGGAGTAGGGTTAAAGGTATATGTGGGTTACGGTTAGGGTTAGGGTTGGAGTTAGGGTTAGGTTTAGGGTTAGGGTTAGTGTTCGGGTTAGGGTCAGGGTTAGCGTTACTCTTAGGTGTAGGGTTAGAAAAGATTTACGGTTAGGATTAGGGTTAGGGTTAGGGGTATTGGTTAGGTTAGGGTTAGGTATATGGGTAGGGGTAGGGTTAAAGGTATGTGTGGGTTAGGGTTAGGGTTAGTGGTTAGGGTTAGGGGTTAGGGTTAGGGTTCGGGTTAGGGGTTAGGTCTAGGTTTAAGGTTAGGGATTAGGGTTAGATTTAGGGTTAGTGGTTAGGATTAGGGTTAGGGTTAGGGTTATGGCAAAGTTTAGGGTTCGTGTTGGGGTTAGCGTTAGGGGTTCGGTTTAGTGTTAGGGTTAGGGTTGGTGTTAGGTTTGGGGTTAGGGTTTGGTTGGGGTTAGGGTTAGGATTAGGGGTTAGGGGTTAGGGTAAGGGTTAGCATTACTCTTAGGTTTAGGGTTAGGGTTAGGGTTAGGGTTAGGGGTTTTGTTAGGGTTAGAGTTAGTGTTAGGGTTATGTTAGGGTTAGGGTTAAGATTAGTGTTTAGGGTTAGGGTTAGGGTTAGTGTTAGGGTTAGCATTACTCTTAGGTTTGGGTTTAGAAGAGGTTTAGGGTTAGTTTTAGGGTTAGGGTTAGGGTTAGGGGTTTTTGTTAGGGTAAAGGTTAGGGTTAGGGTTAGGGGTTAGGATTAGTCTTAGTGGTAGGGTTAGGCTTAGGGTTAGGTTAGGGTTTAGGGGTTAGGGGTTAAGAATAGGGTTAGGGTTGGGGCCTAGTTATAGGGTTGGGCCTAGGACTAGTGCTAGTGTTAAGGATAGGGTTAGGGTTAGGGTTAGAGTTAAGGTACGGTTAGGGGGTAGGGTTGGGGCTGGGGTTAGGGATAGGTTTAGGATTAGAGTTAGTGGGTACGGTTAGGGTTAGGGTCCAGAAGAGGTTTCGGTTTAGGTTTACGGTTAGAATATGGTTAGGGTTAAGGTTAGGGTTAGGGTTAGAGTATGGTTAGGGGGTAGGGTTGGGGTTGGGGTTAGGGTTAGGTTTAGGGTTAAGGGTTAGGGTTTGATTCAGGTTTAGGGTTAGGGTTTGATTTTGGGTAATCATTAGTGTTACAGTTAGCATTAAGATTAGGGTTAGGGGTTGGGTTAGGGTTAGGGGTAGGGGTATGGGGAAGGGTAGGTGTTAGGGTTAGGGTTAGGATTAGGTTTATGGTTAGGGTAGGTATAGGTTTAAGGTTGGGGTTGGGGTTAGGGATAGAATTAGATTTAGGGTTAGGTTTAGGGGTTAGGGTTAGAGTATGGTTAGGGTTAGGTTTCGAAGTGGTTATGGTTTAAGGTAAGGGTTAGAATAGAGTTAGGGATGAGGGTACAGTTAGGGTTAGCATTGGTGTTGGGGTAGGGGTTAGGGTTAAGGTTAGGGTTAGCATTACTCCTAGGTTTAGGGTTAGAAGAGGTTTTCGGTTTAGGGTATGATTTAGCGTTAGGGTTAGGGGTTAGGCTTAGGGTTAGGTTTAGGGTTTAGGGTTAGGAGTAGGGGTAGCTATATGTGTTGGGCTTTGGGTTAGGGTTAGGATTAGGGTTGGGTTAGGGTTACGGTTAGGGTTTAGGGTTAGAGTTAGGGTTAGGGATAGTGTTAGTGTTAGAGTTAGGGTTAATATTAAGGTTGGGGTAAGGATTAGCGTTAGGGTTAGGGTTAGCGTTAGGGTTGTTTTACGCTTAGGGATAGGGGTAGGGGGTAACGGCAAGGGCATGGGTTGGGGTTAGGTTAGGGTTAGGGTTAGGGTTAGCATTACTCTTAGAGTTAGGGTTAGAAGAGGTTTCGTTTAGGGTAAGGTTTAGGGTAAGGGTTAAGGGTAAGGATTAGGGTTAGGGTTAGGGTTGTGTTATGGTTAGGGTTAGTGTTACGTTTAGGGTAAGGGTAGGTTTAAGTTTAGTGTTGGGGTTGGGGTTAAGGATAGGATTAGGGTTAGGGTTACTGTTAGGGTTAGGGTTAGAAGAGGATTAGGTTTAGGGTTACGGTTACCATAGGGTTAATTTTAGTTTTAGGGTTGGGGTTGGGGTTGGGGTTAGGGTCAAGGTTAGGGTTATGGGTTAGGCTTTGGGTTGGGGGTTAGTGTCAGGTTAGGGTTAGGTTAGGGGTTATTGTTATGGTTAGGGTTTGGGGTAGGGGTAGGGGTAGGGGAATGTGTTGGGGTTAGGGTTACGGTTAGTTTTATTGTTGTATAAGGATTAGGGTTAGGGTTAGTGTTTAGGGTTAGGGTTAGTGCTAGGTATTAGGGTTTAGTGATATGTTGGGGTAAGGGATATGGTTAGGGTTAGGGTTAGGGTTAGAGTTGGGTTACGGTTAGGTTTAGGGTTATGGTTTAAGGTTTAGGGTTAAAGTTAGGGTTAGGGTTTAGGGTTAGGGTTGGGGTCAAGTTTAGGGTTAGTGGTTAGGATTAGGGGTAGGGGTAGCGGTATGGGTTGCGGTTTGGGATAGGGATAGGGGTGAGGGTAGGGTTAGGGTTAGGTTCGGTTTCAGGATTTAGGATAGGGTTAGGGTTAGTGTTTAGGGTTGGGGTTACGGTTAGGGTTTAGGCTTAGGTTTAGGATTAGTGTTAGTGTTAGGGTTAGGGTTAGGGTCTAGGTTAGGGTTGGGGGTTTAGGGTTAGGGTTAGAGTTAGTGTTAGTGTTAGAGTTAGGGTTAGTGTTAGGGTTGGGGTAAGGGTTAGCGATAGGGTTGGGAATAGGTTTAGAGTTAGGGTTAGGGTTAGAGTTAGGTTACAGTTAGGGTACGGTGGGGTTAGGGATGGGGTTGGGGTTAGGGTTAGGATTATGGGTTAGGGTTACGTTTGGGTTATGGTTAGGGTAGTAGTGTTACGGTTAGAGTTAGGGTTAAGGTTAGGGATTAGGGTTTAGAGATAGGGTTAGAGTTACGGTTAGTGTTAGGATTAAGGGTAGGGTTAGGGCTAGGGATAGGATTAGGGTTAGTGTTAGATGAGTTAGGGGTTAGGTTTGGGTTAGGGTTAGAAGAGTTGGGGTTAGGGTTAGGGTTAGTGTTTAGGGTTAGGGATAGAGTTAGGGATTAGGGTTTAGGGATTGGGTTAGTGATAGGGTTAGGGATTAGGGGTAGGGGTAGGGTATGTGTTGGAGTTAGGGTTAGGTTTAGGTTTAGGGTTAGGGTTAGATTTTAGGGTTTAGGATCGGGTTAGGGTTAGTGATTAGGGTTAGGCTTATGTTAGGGTTTTGGCTTAGGGTTAGGGTTAGGGTTAGTGTTGGGGTTAGGGTTAGGGTTAGAGTTTAGGTTTAGGGTTAGGGTTTAGGGGTTAGGGTTAGGGTTAGTTTTAGTTTTAGAGTTAGGGTTAGTGTTATGGTTGTGGTAAGGGTTAGCCTTAGGGTTAGGGTTAGGCTTAGAGTTAGGGTTAGGGTTAGAGCTAGGTTACAGTTAGGGTTACGGTTGGGGTTAGGGATGGGGTTGGTGTTAGGGTTAAGGTTATGGGTTAGGGTTAGGTTTTGGGTTATGGTTAGGGTTAAGGTTAGCGTTTACGGTTAGGCTTAGGGTTAAGGTTAGGGATTAGGGTTTAGGGATAGGGTTAGGGTTAGGGTTAGTGTTAGGATTAAGAGTAGGGTTAGTATAAGGAGATAGGTTTAGGGTTAGTGTTAGACGAGTTAGGGTTAGGGTTAGGGTTGTGGTTTGGGTTGTGTTAGGGTTAGGGATAAGGATAGGGTGAGGGGGTAGGGGTAGGTTTAGGGTTGGGGTTAGACGAATTAGGGTTAGGGTTAGGGTTACGGTTAGGGTTATGGTTAGGGTTAGGGATAGGGTTAGTGTTAGGGTTTGGGTTAGTGTTAGGGTTAGCATTAGGGTTACAGTTAGTGTTTGGTTAGGGTTAGGGTTAGGGTTTAGGGGTAAGAATAGGTATATGTGTTGCGGTTAGGGTTAGGTTTTGGGTTAGGGTAGGTTTAGGTTTAGGGCTGGGTTAGAATAAGGTTAGGATTAGGTTAGTGTTAGGGTATGGTTAAGGTTAGGGTTGGGGTTGGGCTTATGGTTAGGGTTAGGGTTAGGGTTAGGGATAGGGTTAGTGTTAGGGTTTGGGTTAGTGTTAGGGTTAGCATTAGGGTTACAGTTAGTGTTTGGTTAGGGTTAGGGTTAGGGGTAGGGGGTAAGAATAGGTATATGTGTTGCGGTTGAGGTTAGGTTTTGGATTAGGGTAGGTTTAGGTTTAGGGCTAGGTTAGAATAAGGTTAGGATTAGGTTAGTGTTAGGGTATGGTTAAGGTTAGGGTTGGGGTTGGGCTTATGGTTAGGGTTAGGGTTAGGGTTAGGATTAGTGTTACGTTTGGTTTATGGTTAGGGTTAGGGGTTAGTGTTTAGGGTTAGGGTCAGCGTTCGGGATTAGGGTCGAGTGATAGGGTTAGGGTTAGCATTAGTGTTAGGATTAGGGGTAGGGGTAGGTTAAGGGGTAGGTTTAGGGTTAGAGGTTAGACGAGTTAGGGTTAGGGTTAGGGTTGTGTTAGGGTTAGGGTTAGAAGAGTTAGGGTAAGGGTTAGGGTTAAGGTTAATGTTTAGGGTTAGGGTTAGGTTTAGTGTTAGGGTTAGCATTAGGGTTAGGGTTAGGATTTGGTTGGGTTAGGGGTAAGGGTAAGGGTAGGTGTATGTGTTGGTGTTAGGGTTATGGTTTGGTTAGTTTTGGGTTAGGGTTAGGGTTAGTTTTAGTGTTAAGGTTTAGGGTTTAGGTTTAGGGTTAAGTGTGGGGGGTACGATTAGGCCTAAGTATAGGTTTAGGCCTAGGGCTAGTGCTAGGGGCTATGGCTAGAGTCAGGCTAGGGTTAGGGTTAGGGTTTAGGGTTAGGGTTAGGTTTTAGAGTTAGGGTTAGGGTAGGGTTAGAGTTAATGTTAGGGTTAGGGTTTAGTGTTAGGGTTAGGGATAGGGTTAGTATTAGTGTTAGGATTAATGTTAGGGTTGGGGTTAGGGTTACGGTTACGGTTACAGTTAGGGTTAAGTTTAGGGTTACGGTTAGGGTTAGGGTTAGGGTTAGGGTTTAGTGTTAGGGTTATGGCTTGTGTTAGGATTAGGGGTTAGTGTTAGTGTTAGTTTAGTGGTTACGGTTAGAGATCGGGGTAGGGGTAGGGGAATGGGTTTGGGTTAGGAATACGGTTAGGGTTTAAAGTTGTGTAAGGATTTTGGTTAGGGTTAGTGTTTAGCGTTAGCGTTAGTGTTAGGGTTTAAGGTTTATTGATAGAGTTAGCATAAGAGATAGGTTTAGGGTTAGGGTTAGGGTTAGAGTTGGGTTAAGGTTAGTGTTAAGGTTTAAGGTTTAGGGTTATGGTTGAGGTTTAGGGTTAGGGTTTGTGTCAGGGTTAGGGATAGGGGTTAGGGTTAGGGGTAAGGTTAGAGGTAGGGTTATGTGTTGCTGTTGGGTTAGGGTTAGGGTTAGTGTTCATGGTTTAGGGATAGGGTTAGGGTTAGGGTTAGAGATAGGGTGACGATTAGGGGTAGGTCTAGGGCTAGTGTTAGTGTGAAGGGTTAGGGTTCAGTGTTAGGGTTTTGGTTACTTTTAGGGTTCGGGTCGGTATAGGGTTAGAGTTGGGGTTTAGCATATGGTTAGGGTTAGGGTTAGGGCTTAGGGTTACGGTTCCGGTTACGTTTGGGTTATGTTTAGGGTTAGGGTTAGTGTTTAGGGTTAGGGTTAGGGATTAGGGTTTAGGGATGGGGTTAGGGTTAGAGTTAGGGCTGGGGTAGGGGTAGGGGTATGGGTTGGAGTTAGGGTTAGGGTTAGGATGGTGTTAGTGTTAGTTTTAGGATTAGGGTTTAGGGTTAGGGTTCGGGTTAGGGTTAGGGTTAGGTTTAGGATTAGAGTTAGGGTTAGTGTTAGGTTTAGGGTTAGGGTAGGGTTTAAGGTTATGGTTAGGGTTAGTGTTAGTGTTAAGGTTAGGTTAAAGGGTTAGGCAGTAGGTTTAGGTTGAGGGTTTTGGTTGGGGTTAACGATTGAGTTAGGGTTAGCGTTACTGTTAAGGTTAGGGCTCGAAGAGGTTTAGATTTAGGTTTAGGGATAGAATAGTGTTAGGGTTAGGGATAGGTTAGTGTTAGGGCACCGTTAGGGTTAGGGTTGGGTTTGGGGTTAGGGTTAGGGTTAGGGTTAGGGGTTAGGGTTAGGTTTGGGTTATGGTTTAAGGTTTAGGGTTAGGGTTAGGGTTTAGGTTTAGGGATAGGTTTTAGAGTTAGGGTTAGTGTTAGAGTTTAGGGTTAGGGTTACTGTTGGGGTTAGGGTTAGGGTTTAGGTGGTAGGGTTAGGGTTAGGGTTAGGTTTATGGTTAGGGGTTTGGTGTTATCATTAGGGTTAGGGTTAGGGTTAGGATTTAGGGTTAAGGTTAGTCATTTGTTGATAGAGTTTGGCTTAGGTTTAGGGTTAGGGTTTAGTGTTAGTGTCAGGGTTAGGGTTTAGGTGTAAGGTTAGGGTTTCGGTTAGGAATTAGGGTTAGGGTTAGGCTTAGGGTTTAGTGGTTAGTGTTAGTTTTACAGTTAGGTTTATGATTAGTGTTTAGGGTTAGGATTAATGTTAGGGTTTAGGGTAAGGTTTACGGTTAGGGTTTAGGACTAGGGTTTGGGTGGTAGTGTAAGGTTTGGGCTTATGGTTACAGTTAATGTTTAGTGATTAGGGTTAGAGTTAGGGTTAGGGATAGGATTTAGGTTTAGGGTTTAGGGGTTAGGGTTACGGTTAGGTTTCCAGGATTTAGGGGTTAGGGTTACGGTTAGGTTTAGGATTTAGGGTTAGGTTTAGGGTTAGGTTTAGTTTTAAGGTTAGGGTTAGGTTTTTGGTTTAGGGTTTGGGTTAGTGTTTGGGGGTAGGGTTTGGGTAAGGGTTTAAAGTTAGGGTTAGAGGTAGAGTTTTCTGGTCGGGTTTAGGGTTAGGGTTTAGATTTAGGGTTAAGGTTAGGGTTCGGGTTAGCGTTACTGATAGGTTTGGTCTTAGAAGAGGATTAGGTTTAGGGTTAGCATTAGAATAGGGTTAGGGTTTGGTTTAGGGTATTAGGTTTAGGGTTAGGTTAGATGTAGGGGTTAGGGTTTAGGGTTAGGTTTAGGGATAGGGTTAGTGTTAGTGTTTATGTTAGTGTTAGGGGTTGGGGTTAGGGTTAGGGTTAGGGTTAGTGTTAGGGTTAGCGATAGGGTTAGGGTTAGGGATTTGTTAAGTTTAGGGATAGGGGTTGGGGTAATTGTAGGGTTATGGTTTGGTGTTAGGGTTAGGGTTAGGGTTAGGGTTGGATTAGGGTTAGGGATAGAGTTAGGGTTAGGGTTAGGGTTAGTGTTAGTATTAGGGGTATGGTTAGGGGTTGTGATTAGGTTTAGGGTTATGGTTAGAGTTGGGTTAAGGTTAGGGGTTAGGGTTAGGGTTAGGGTTTGGGTTAGCGTTGGGATAGGGTTAGGGTTAGGGATAGGGCTATGTTTAGTGCTAGGGCTAGGGATATTTTTAGGGGTAGGCTAGGACTAGAGCTAGGGTTAGGGTCAGGGGTAGAGGTAGGGTTAGGAGTTTTAGTTAGTATAAGGGTTATGTTTAGGGTTAGGGTTTGGTTAGGGGTAGGGTTAGAGTTAATGTTTAGTGTTAGGGTTAGGGGTTTAGGGTTTAGGGATATGGTAAGGGTTAAGGGGAGGAATAGGTTTAGAGGTTGTGTTTAGGGTTAAGGTTAGGGTTTGGGTTGGGTTAGAGTTAGGTTTATTGTTACGGTTTTGGATCTAAAGTTAGAGTTAGGGTTAGGGTTAAGGTATAGGGTAGGGTTAGAGTTATAATTTTGGGTTAGGGTGAGGGTTAGGTTTAGTGATTAGGGATTAGGTTTAGTGTGAGGGTTATGGTTAGGGCTAGGGATAGGGTTAGGACTAGGGCTAGTTCTAGGACTGGGGCTAGGGGCTGGGGAAAGGGTTAGGGTTAGCGTTTAGTGTTATGATTAGGGTTAGAGTTAAAGGTAGGGATAGTGTTAGGGGTTAGGGTTAGGGTTAGGGATAGAGTTAGGGTTAGGTTTAGGAATTAGGGTTAAGGTCAGGGTTAGGGTTTGGGGTTAGGGGTTAGGGTTAGGAAAAGGGTTTAGGCTTAGAATAGGTGTTAGGGTTAAAGTTAGGGTTAGGGTTAGAGTTAGGCCTAGGGCTAGGGTTAGGATTAGGGTTAGGGTAGACTTAGGGTTAGGGTAAGTGTTTAGTGTTAGGGTTAAGTTTAGGGTTTGGGTTTAAGGTTTAGGAATAGGATTATGGTTAGGGGTTAGGCTTAGGTATAGGGCTAGTATAGTTTAAGGGCTAGGGCTAGTGCTATGGCTAGGGCTAGGGCTCGGGCTATGGTTAGGGTTAGGGTTAGGGTTTTAGGTTAGGGTTAGGGTTATGCTTTAGGGTTAGCGTTAGCTTTAGGATTAGTGTCTGGTTAGGGTAGGGTTGGCATTGGGGTTAATTTTAGGGTTAGGTTTAGCGTTACTATTAACTTTAGGTTTAGAAGAGGGTTAGGTTTAGGGTTAGGGTTAGAATAGGGTTAGGGGTAGGGGTTAGGGGTAAGTTTAGGGGTGTGGTTAGTTTTATGGTTAGGGGTTAGTGTTCGGGTCGGGTTAGGGTTAAGGTAAGGGTTAGTGTTTAGTGTTAGAGTTAGGGTTATGGTTACGGTTTAGGGTTTAGGGATAGGGGTAGGGGTAGGAGTAGGGGGTAGGGTTAGGGGTTGTGGTTAGGTTTAGTGTTAGGGTTAGAGTTAGGGTTAAGGTTAGGGGTAGGGATAGGGTTTGGGGTACCGGTAGGATTAGACGAGGTTAGGGTTAGGGGTTAGGGTTAGCGTTACACTTAGGGTTAGGGTTAGGGTTAGGGGTTAGGGTTAGGTTTAGGTTTAGGTATGGTTTAGGGTTAGTCTTAGGGTTAGAGTTAGTGTTAGGTTAGGGGTTACGGTTATGGTTAGGGTTCGAAGTAGGGGGATGGATTGGATTTAGGGTTACATTTAGTTTTATTGTTGTGTAAGGATTACGGTTAGTGTTAGTGTTTAGGGTTAGGGTTAGTGTTAGGGTTTAGGGTTTAGTGATAGAGTTAGGGTAAGGGATAGGGTTAGTGTTAGGGTTAGGGTTATTCTTAGAGTAGGGTCAGGGTTATGGTTTAAGTTTTAGGGTTAGGGTTAGGGTTTAGGGTTAGGGTATGGGTCAGGTTTAGGGTTAGGATTTAGGGTTAGGGGTAGGGTAGTGGTATGTGTTGGGGTTTGGGTTTGGGTTAGGGTTAGGGTTGGGTTAGGGTTAGGGTTTAGGGTTTAGGGTTAGGGTTAAGAATAGGGATAGGTTTAGGCCGAGGGGTAGGGTTAGGCCTAGGTCTAGTGCTAGTGCTAAGGCTAGGGTTAGGGTTAGTGTTAGGGTACAGTTATGGGTAGGGTTGGGGTTGGGGGTTAGGGATAGGATTAGGGTTAAGTTTACGGTTAAGCTTAGGGTACAGTTAGGGTTAGGGTCTGAAGAGGTTTCGGTTTAGGGTTAGGGTTAGAATAGAGTTAGGGTTAAGGTTAGGGTTAGGGTGAGAGAACTGTTAGGGGAGGGTTGGGGTTGGGGTTACGGTTAGGTTTAGGATTTAGGGTTAGGGTTTGGTTCAGGGTTAGGGTTAGGGGTCAGGGTTAGGGGTAGTGTTAGTGGTAGGAGTATGGGTTGTGGTTTGGGTTAGGGTTAGGGTTAGATTTAGGGTAATGGTTAGTGTTACGTTTAGCGTTAGGGTTAGGGATAATGTTGGGTTAGGGGTAGGGGTAGGGGTAAGGTTAAGGGTAGGGGTTAGGTTTAGGGTTAGGTTTATGGTTAGGGTAGGTATAGGTTTAGGGTTGGGGTTGGGGTTAGGGATAGGATTAGGGTTAGAGTACGGTTGGGGTTAGGGTTGGGGTTGGAGTTGGAGTTAGGGTTAGTGTTAGGGTTAGCATTACTCTTAGGGTTAGGGTTAGAAAGGTTTCAGTTTAAGGTAAGGTTTAGGGTTAGGGTTAGGGGGTTACGCTTAGGATTAGGGTTAAGGTAGGGTTATGGTTAGGGTTATAGTTTAGGGTTAGGGTTAGGGTTAGGATTAGGGTTAGGGTTAGTGTTAGTAATAGGGGTAGGGTTAGGATTAGGGTTAGATTAAGGGTAATGGTTAGTGTTACAGTTAGCATTAGGGTTAGAGTTAGGGTTGGGTTAGGGGTAGGGTAGGAGTATGGGTAAGGGTAGGTGTTAGAGTTAGGGTTAGGGGTTGGGTTTACGGTTAGGGTAGGTATAGGTTTAGGGTTGGGTTTGGGGGTTAGGGATAGGATTAGGTTTAGGGTTAGGGATAGAGTACAGTTAGGGTTAGGGTTCGAAAAGGTTTCGGTTTAGGGTATAGGGTTAGAATAGGGTTAGGGATAGGGTTAGGATTAGGGATACGGTTATGGTTAGTGTTGGTGTTGGGGTGGGGTTAAGGTTAGGGTTAGGGCTAGCATTACTCTTAGGTTTAGGGTTAGAAGAGGTTTCGGTTTAGGGTATGATTTACGGTTAGGGTTAGGGTTAGGTTTAGAGTTTAGGGGTAGGGGGTAGCGGTATGTGTTGGGGTTGGGGTTAGGGTTAGGATTAGTGTTGGGTTAGGGTTACAGTTAGGGTTTAGGGTTAGGGTTAGGGTTGGGGTTTAGGTTTAGTGTTAGGGTTAGGGTTTACATAGGGGTTAGTTTTTAAGATTAGGGTTAGGGTTAGTGTCAGTGTTAGGATTAAGGGTAGGGTTATGGGTTGTGGTTAGGTTTGGGTTTAGGGTTAAGTTGGGTTGGGTTTAGGGCTAGGGTTTAGGAATAAGGCTAGGGCTAGTCCTAGGGCTAGTGATAGGACTGGGGCTCAAGCTAGGGTTGAGTGTAGGGGTTAGGCTTTAGGGTAAGGGTTAGGGTTAGGGTTTAGGTTTAGGGTTGGGGGTTAGGGTTGGGTTTGGTGTTAGGGTTAGGTTCAGGGTTAGCGTTACTGTTAGGTTGAGTGTAGAAGAGCTTTAGGTTTAAGGTTAGCATTAGAATAAAGTTAGGGTTAGATTTGGTTTATTAGGGTTAGGATTAGGTTAGGGATAGTGTTGGGGTTTAGTGTTAGGATTAAGGTTAGGGTCAGGATTATGGGCTAGGGTCAGGGTTAGGGGTTAGCGGTTAGGGGAAAGGGTAGGGGTAGGGGTATGTGTTGGAGTTAGGGTTAGGGTTATGATTTGGTTAAGGTTAGTGTTAGGGTTAGAATTTATGGTTAGTGTTAGGGTTGGGTTAGGGTTAGGGTTATGGTTAGTTTTAGGGTTATGATTAGCGTTAGGGTTAGGGTTAGAGTTAGGGTTAGGGTTAGAGTTAGTGTTGGGTTAGGATTAGGGTTAGGGTTAGGGTTTGGGTTTAGGTTTAGTGTGCGGTTAGGGTTACGGTTGCAGTTGGGGTTAGGGTCGGGGTTAGGGTTAGGGTTAGGGTTTAGGGTTTAGGGTTAGAGTTAAGAATAGGGTTAGGGTTAGGCCGAGGGATAGGGTTAGGCCTAGGTCTAGTGCTAGTGCTAAGGATATGGTTAGGGTTAGGGTTAGTGTTGGGGTACGGTTAGGGGTAGGGTTGGGGTTGGGGTTAGGGATAGGATTAGTGTTAGGGTTAGGGTTAGGGTTAGAGTGCGGTTAGGGTTAGGATCAGAAGAGGTTTCGGTTTGGGGGTTTGGGTTAGAATAGGGTATGGTTAAGGTTAGGGTTAGGGTTAGGGTACGGTTAGGGGTAGTGTTGGGGTTGAGGTTAGGGTTAGATTTAGGGTTTAGGGTTCGGGTTTGGTTCAGGGTTAGGCTTAGAAGTTAGGGTTAGGGGTAGGGTTAGTGGTAGGAGAATGGGTTGGGGTTTGGGTTAAGGTTAGGGTTAGGGTTAGGTTTAGGGTAATGGTTAGTGTTACAGTTAGCATTAAGGTTAGGGTTAGGGTTGGGTTAGGGGTAGAGGTAGGGGTATGTGTAAGGGGGTAGGTGTTAGGGTTAGGGTTAGGGTTAGGTTTAGGGTAATGGTTAGTGTTACAGTTAGCATTAAGGTTAGGGTTAGGGTTGGGTTAGGGGGTAGGAGTAGGGGTATGGGTAAGGGTAGGTGTTAGGGTTAGGGGTTAGGGTTAGGTTTAGGGTAATGGTTAGTGTTACAGTTAGCATTAAGGTTAGGGTTAGGGTTGGGTTAGGGGTAGAGGTAGGGGTATGGGTAAGGGTAGGTGTTAGGGTTAGGGTTAGGGTTAGGTTTATGGTTAGGGTAGGTATAGGTTTAGGGTTGGGATTGGGATTAGGGATAGGATTAGGGTTAGGTTTAGGGTTAGGGTTAGAGTACGGTTAGGGTTAGGGTTCAAAGACGTTCGGTTTAGGGTTAGGGTTAGAATAGGGTTAGGGATAGGGTTAGGGTTAGGGTTAATATTACTCTTAGGTTTAGGGTTAGAAGAGGTTATGGTTTAGGGTTTGCTTTAGGCTTAAGGTTAGGGGTTAGGCTTAAGGTTACGGTTATGGTTAGGTTTAGGCTTTAGGGTTAGGGGTAGGGGTAGCAGTATGTGTTGGGGTTTGGGTTATGGTTAGGGTTGGGTTAGGGTTACGGTTATGGTTTATGGTTAGGGTTAGGGTTAAGGTTAGTGTTAGAGTTACGGTGAGTGTTAAGGCTGGGGTAAGGGTTAGCGTTAGGGTTAGGGTTAGGGTTAGTGTTGTTTTACAGTTAGCTGTAGGGGTAGGGGTAACAGTAAGGGTATGGGTTGGGGTTAGGGTAGGGTGAGGGTTAGGGTTAGCATTACTCTTGGGGTTAGGGTAGAAGAGGTTTCGTTTAGGGTGGGTTTAGGGTTAGGGTTAGGAGTTAGGCTTAGGGTTAGGGTTAGGGTTGGGTTATGGTTAGGGTTAGAGTTAGGTTTAAGGTTAGGGTAGGTTTAAGTTTAGTGTTGGGGTTGGGTTTAGGGATAGGATTAGGGTTAGTGTTACTGTTAGGGTTACGGTTAGTTGAGGATTAGGTTTGGGGTTACACTTACCATATGGTTGGGGTTAGTGTTAGGGTTAGGGTAGCGGTTAGTGTTGGGGTTATGGGTTAGGGTTAGGTTAGGGTTATGGGTTAGGGTTAGGGTTATGGGTTAGGGTTAGGGTTAGGTTAGGGGTTACGGTTATGGGTAAGGTTCGGGGTAGGGGTAGGGGTAGGGGAATGGGTTGGGGTTAGGGTTACGGTTAGTTTTATTGTTGTATAAGGATTAGGGTTTGTGTTAGTGTTTAGGGTTAGGGTGAGTGTTAGGGTTTAGGGTTTAGTGATAAAGTTAGGGTAAGGGATAAGGTTATGGTTAAGATTAGGGTTAGAGTTGGGTTAGGGTTAGGGTTAGGGTTATGGTTTAAGGTTTATGGTTAGGGTTAGGGTTAGGGTTGAGGGTTTGTGTCAGGTTTAGGGTTAGGGGTTAGGGTTAGGGTTAGGGGTAGCTGTATGTGTTGGGATTTGGGTTAGGGTTAGGGGTTAGGTTTGGGTTGGGGTTAGGGTTAGGTTTCAAGGTTTAGATAGGGTTGGGGTTAGTGTTTAGGGTTAGGGTTACGGTTAGGGTTTAGGCTTAGAGTTAGGGTTAGGGTTAGTGTTAGTGTTAGTGTTAGGGTTAGGGTGAGGTTTAGGTTTGCTTTAGGATTAGGGTTAGGGTTAGGGTTAGTGTTAGTGTTAGAGTTAGGGTTAGTGTTAGGGTTGGGGTAAGGGGTTAACGTTAGGATTAGGGTTAGGGGTTAGAGTTAGGGATAGGGTTAGGTTAGGTTACAGTTAGGGTACGGTTAGGGTTCGGGATGGGATGGGGTTAGGGTGAGGGTTATGGGTTGGGGTTACGTATGGGTTATGGTAAGGGTTAGGGTTAGTGTTTACGGTTAGCGTTAGGGTTAAGGTTATGGATTAGGGTTTAGGGATAGGATTAGGGTTAGGGTTAGGGTTAGGATTAAAGGTAGGGTTAGGGTTAGGGAATGTTTTAGGGTTAGTGTTAGAGAGTTAGGGTTAGGTTTCAGGCTAGGGTTATGGTTAGTGTTGTGTTAGGGTTAGGGATAGGGATAGGGTTAGGAGTAAGTGTAGGGTTAGGGTTAGGGTTAAACGAGTTATGGTTAGGGTTACGGTTAGGATTATGGTTAGGGTTTAGGGTTGGGGTTAGGGATAGGGTTAGTGTTAGGGTTATTGTTAGGGTTGGGGTTAGGGTTAGGATTAGGTTTAGGGTTAGTGTTAGTGTTTTGGTTAGTGTTAGGTTTAGCGTTAGGGTTAGGGTTAGGGTTTGGTAAGGGGGTAGGGGTAGGGGTAGGGTGAGGGTAGGTGTATGTGTTGCGGTTAGGTTTAGGTTTTGGCTTAGGGTAGGTTTAGGTTTAGGGCTAGGGTTAAAATAGAGTTAGGGTTCGGGTTAGTGTTACGGTTGGGTTTAGGGATAGGGGTAGGGGTTGGGGGTAAGTGTAGGGGTATGGGTAGCGGTTAGGGTTAGGTTTTGGATTAGGTTTCGGTAGGGTTAGGATTAGTTTTATGGTTAGAGTTTAGGGTTTAGGTTTAGGGTTAAGGGTAGGGGTTGGGTTAGACCTAAGGATAGGGTTATGACTATGGCTAGTGCTAGGGTTGAGGGCTCGGCTAGACTAGGGTTAGGGTTATTATTAGGTTAGGGTTAGGGTTAGGGTTTAGGGTTAGGGTTAGGGATAGGGTTAGTATTAGGGTTAAGGTTAGTGTTGGGGTTGGGGTTAGGATTAGGTTTAGGGTTAGGGTTAGCTTTAGTGTTAGGGTTAGAATAGTGTTAGGGTTATAGTTAGGTTAGTATTAGGGTACGGTTAGGTTTAGGGTTGGGTTTGGGGTTAGGGTTAGGGGTTAGGGTTAGGTTTGGGTTATGTTTAGGGTTAGCGTTAGTGATTAGGGTTAGGGTTAGGGATAAGTGTTTAGGGATAGGGTTAGCGTTATCATATGGATGTAGGGGTAGGGGAGGGGTATGGGTAGGTGTTAGGGTTAGGTTTAGGGTTAGGGTTAGGGTTATGGTTATGTTTGGGTTATGGTTAGGGTTAGGGTTAGTGTTTTGGGTTAGGGTTAGGGATTAGGGTTTAGGACTAAGGTTAGGGTTAGTGTTAGGGGATAGAGGTAGGGGTAGGGGTAGGGGCATGTGTTGGAGTTAGGGTTAGGGTTAGGATTGGGTTAGGGTTAGTGTTAGGGTTAGGGTTCATGGTTAGGGTTAGGGATTGGTTAGGGTTAGGGTTAGTGTTAGGGGTTGGGCCTGGGTTAGGTTTAGGGTTAAGGGTTATGGTTAGGGTTTAGGGTTAGGGTTAGTGTTAGGGTTAGTTTTAGGGTTGGGGTTAGGGTTAGGGTTAGGGTTAGCGTTAGGTTTATGGTTAGGGTTTGGTTAGGGTTTGGTGTAGGGTAGGGGTAAGGGTTGGGGTTAGTATTAGGGTAGGTTTAGGGTTGGTAAGAGTTAGGGTTAGTTTTAGGGTTAGGGTTTAGGATTTGGTTTAGGATTCAAGGTAGTTGTAGGGTTAGGCCAAAGATAGGGTTAGGCCCAGGGTTGGGGCTGGGGCTGGGGCTGGGGCTAGGGCTAGGGTTAGGGTTAGGGTTAGGGTTTATGGTTAGGGTTAAGGTTAGGTTTTAGAGTTAGTTTTAGGGTAAGGGTTAGTGTTAGTGTTAAGGTTAGGTTTAGGGGTAGGGTATGTTTAGGTTTAGATTTGGGGTTGGGGTTGGGGTAGGATTAAGTTTAGTGTTACTGTTAGCGTTAGGGTTAGAAGAGGTTTAGATTTAGGGTTAGGGTTAGAATAGGGTTAGGGTTAGGTTAGTGATAGGGTACGGTTAGCTTTATGGTTGCGGATGGGGTTAGGGTTAGGGTTAGGGTTAGGGTTAGGGTTAGTTTTTGTGTTATGGTTAAGGTTAAGGTTAGTGTTTAAGGTTAGGGTTAGGGTTAGGGATTATGGTTTAGGAAATGCGTTAGGGTTAGGGTTACAGGATAGGTGTAGGGGTGGGTGTATGGGTTGGACTTAGGTTTATGTTTAGGATTGGTTTAGGGTTAGTTTTAGGGTTAGGGTTTAGGGTTAGGGTTAGGGTGAGGTTAGGGTTAGGGTTAGGGTAAGGGTTAGGTTATAGGGTTTGGGATAGGGTTAGTACTAGTGTTAGGGTGAGTGTTAGGGTTAGGGTTAGAAGGGTTTAGGTTTAGGGTTAGGGTTTCAATAGGGTTAGGGTTAGGTTAGGTTAGGGGTGCAGTTAGGGTTACTGTTGGGGTTGAGGTTAGTGTTAGTGTTAGGTTTGGGGTTAGGGTAAGGATTAGGTTTGGTTTACGGTTAGGGTTAGGGTATCAGTTTAGTATTAGGGTTAGGGTTAAGTATTAGGGTTTAGGGTTAGGGTTAGGGTTAGGCTTAGGGTTAGGGTTAGGGTTAGTGTTAGGTTTAGCCTTAGGGTTAGGGTTAGGGTTTGGTTAGGGTTAGGGGTAGGGGGTAGGGGTAAGGGTATGTGTATGGATTGGGGTTAGGGTTAGGGTTAGGGTTGTATTAGGTTTAGGGTTAGTTTTTAGGGTTAGGATTTATCATTTAGGGTTAGGGTTAAGGGTATGGGTAGGGTTTAGAGTTAGGTTAGGGTTAGGTTTTAGAGTTAGCGTTAGGGTTAGGGTTAGGTTTTAGAGTTAGGGTTATGGTTAGGGTTTGGGTTGTGGTTGGGTTTACGGTTAGGGTTAGGTTTAGGTTTAAGGTAGGTTTAGGTTTAAGCTAGGTTTAGGTTTAGGGTTGGGGTTGGGTTTAGGGATAGGATTAGGGTTAGCATTACTGTTAGAGTTAAGGTTAGAAGAGGTTTAGGTTAGAGGTTAGGTTTAGAATACGGTTGGGTTTAGATTTAGGTTTCAGTTAGGGTACGGTTAGGGTTAGGGTTGTGGTTGGTATTAGGATTAGGATTAGGTTTAAGTTTAGGTTTAGGCTTAGTGTTAGGGTTAGTGTTAGGGTTTGTGTTAGGGTTTGGTTAGGGAGGGGTAGGGGTAAGGGTATGGGTAAGTTTGTGGTTAGGGTTAGGGTTTGGGTTAGGGTTGGGTTGAGGTTAGGGTTAGGGTTAGTTTTAGGGTTAGGGTTTAGGGTTTAGGGTTAGGGTTAAAGGTAGGGGTAGGGTTAGGCCTAAGGATAGGGTTAGGCCTGGGGCTGGTGCTAGGACTACGGCTAGGAAAGGCTATGGTTAGGGTTAGGATTATTGTTTAGGGTTAGGGTTAGGATTAGGTTTCGGTTTTAGAGTTAGGTTTTAGGGTTTGGGGTTACGGTTAGGGATAGGGTTTGTGTTAGTGTTAGGTTTTGTGTTAGGGTTGGGGTTGGGTTTAGGGTTAGGATTAGGTTTAGGGTTAGTGTTACAGTTATGGTTAGTGTTAAGGTTAGCGTTAGGGTTAGAGTTAGGATTTTGTTAGGGGTAGGGGTAGGGGTAGGGGTAAGGGTAGGTGTATGGGTTGCATTTAGGGTTAGGGTTTTGGGATAGGGTTGGGTTAGGGTTAAGGTTAGTTTTAGGGTTAGAGATTAGGGTTTAGGGTTAGGGTTAAGGGTAGGGGTAGGGTTAGACCTAAGGATAGGGTTAGGCCAAGGGCTAGTGACAGGGGGTAGGGTTAGGGCTAGACTAGGTTTAGGGTTGGGGTTAGGGTTTAGGTTTAGGGTTAGGGTTAGTTTTTAGAATTAGGGATAGGGTAAGTGTTAGTGTTAGTGTTGGGGTTGGGGTTAGGTTTATGGTTGGGGGTATAGATTTAGGCTTAGTGTAGGTTTAGGTTTAGGTTTGGAGTTGGGTTTAGGGATAGGATTAGGATTAGCATTACTGCTAGGGTTAAGGTTAGAAGAGGTTTAGGGTTAGGGTTAGGGTTACAAGAGGCTTAGGGTTGGGGTTAGGTTGGGGTTAGGGTATGGTTAGGATTAGGGTTGGGGTTGGGGTTAGGGTTCAGGTTAATGTTGGGGGTTAGGGTTAGGTTTGGGGTTAGGTTTGGGTTATAGTTAAGGTTAGGGTTAGGGTTTAGGGTTAGGGTCAGGGTTAGGTATGAGGGTATAGTGTTAGGGTTAGGGTTAGGGTTAGTGTTAGGATTAGGGGTAGCTTTAGGGTTAGGCATAGGTTTAGGGTTAGTGTTGGACGATTTGGGGTTAGGGTTGGGTTAGGGTTGGGTTAGGGTTAGGGGTAGGGATAGGGTTAGGGGTAGGGGTAGGTTTAGGGTTAGGGTTAGACCAGTTAGGGTTAGGGTTAGTGTTAGGAATAGGGTTAGGGTTTACGGTTGCGGTTAGGGTTAGAGTTACGTTTAGGGTTAGGGTTAGGGTTGGGGTTTAGGGTTAGGGTAAGGGTTAGGGATTAGGGTTTAGGGATAGGATTAGTGTTAGGGTTAAGGGTTAGGGGTTAGGGATTGGGGTAGGGGTATGGGTTGGAGTTAGATTTAGGGTTAGGATTGGGTTAGGGTTAGTGTTAGGGTTAGGGTTTAGGGTTAGGGTTATTGTTAGGTTGGGGTTAGGGTTAGGATTAGTGTTAGCGTTAGTGTTAGGGTCAGGGTTAGGGTTAGGGTTTAAAGTTAGGGTTAGGGTCATATTTAGTGTTAGTGTTAGGGTTAGGGCTAGGGTTGAGGTTAGGTTTAGGTTTAGGGTTGGGGTTGGAGTTAAGGATAGGATTAGGGTTAGCATTACTCTTAGGGTTAGTATTCGAAGTGGTTTAGGTTTAGGGTTAGGGTTAAGATTAAAGGTAGGGTTAGGTGTTGTGGTTAGGGTTAGGGTTAGGGTTGGGTTAGGGTTAGGGGTAGGGATAGGGTTAGCGGTAGGGGTAGGTTTAAGTTTAGGTTTAGGCGAATTAGTGTTAGGGTTAGTGTTAGGGATAGTGTTAGGATTAGTGTTAGGGATAGTGTTAGGGTTAGGGGTTGGTTAGGTTTAGGGTTAGTGCTAGGGTTAGGGTTTGTAGGGTTAGTGTTAGGTTTGTGTTAGGGGTAGGGGTTATGGTTAGGGTTAGGGTTAGGTTAGGGTTTAGGGTTAGGGTTCGGTGTATGGGTAGGGGTAGGGGAATGGGTTGGGGTTGGGATTATGGTTAGGTTTAGGGTTGGCTAAAGATTAGGGTAAGGGTTTGTGTTTAGGGTTAGGGTTAGTGTTAGTGTTAGAGTTTAGGGTTTAGTGATAGAGTTAGGGTAAGGGATAAGGTTGGGGTTAGTGTTAGGGTTAGGGTTGGGTTAGGGTTAAGGTTAGGGGTTGGGTAGGGGTTGATGTTTTATTTAGTGTTAGCTTTAGAGTTAGGTTTGGGTTAGGTTTAGGGTTTTGTGTTTAGGCTTAGGGTAGGGGTTAGGGTTAGGGTTAGGGCTAGAGTTAGGAATAGGGCTAGGGCTGGTCCTGGGGCTAGGAGCTGGGCTGGGGGCTAGGGTCTGTGTCTATGGTTAGTTTAAGTGTTAGGGTTTAGGTTTAGTGTTAGGGTTAGGGTTTAGGGTTGGGGTTGGGTTTGATGTTAGGGTTAGGGTTAGGGTTAGCATTACTGTTAGGTTGAGTGTAGAAGAGGTTTAGGTTTAGGGTTAGTGTTAGAATAAAGTTAGGGTTAGTTTTGGGGTATTAGGTTTAGGGTTAGGTTAGGGATAGGGTTAGGGTTAGGGTTTAGTGTTAGGTTTGGGGTTAGTGTTAGGATTAGGGGCTAGGGTTGGGTTTAGGGGTTAGGAGTAGGGTATGGGTTGGAGTTAGGGTTTGGGGTTAGGATTGGGTTAAGGTTGGTGAAAGGGTTAGGATTTAGGGTTAGTATTAGGGTTAGGTTGGGGTTAGGATTAGTTTTAGGGTTAGGGTTAGGGTTGGGGTTTAGTGTTGGGGCTAGGGTTAGGGTTAGGGTTTAGGGTTAGGGTTAGGGTGAGGGTTATAGTTAGGTTTAGGGTTAGGGTTTAGGATTATTGTTAGGATTAGAGTTAGTGTTAGGGTTAGGCTTAAAGTTGGGGTTAGGCTTAGGGTTATGTTTAGGTTTAGGGTTAGGGTAGGCTGAGGTTTAAGATTGGGGTTGGGGTTAGGGATAGGATAAGGGTTAGGGTTAGGGTGCGGTTGGGGTTAGGGTTAGAAGGGTTTCGGTTTAGGGTTAGTGTTAGAATAGGGTTAGGGTTAGGGTTATGGTTAGGATACGGTTAGAGTTATTGTAGGGGTTGGGGTTAGGGTTTGGGTTACGGTTAGGGTTAGTCTTAGGGTTAGAGTTTAGGGTTTAGCATTAGGGTTAAAGGTAGGAGTACGGTTAGGCCTAAGGAAAGGGTTAGGCATAGGGCTAGGTGCTTGGGGTAGGGCTAGGGCTAGGCTAGGGTTAGGATAAGGGTTAGGTTTTAGGGTTAGGATTAGGTTTTTGAGTTAGAGTTACGGTTCGGGTTAGTGTTAGTGTTGGGGTTGGGGTTAGGGTTAGGGTTAGGATTAGGTTTAGCGTTAGTGTTAGGGTTAGGTTTAGTGTTAGGGTTAGGGTTAGGGTTAGGGTTAGGGTTAGGGTTCAGGATTTAGGGAGAGGGTTAGGGTTAGTTTTAGGGCTGGGGAAAGCTTTGGGGCTAGTGCTAGTGCTAAGGCTAAGGCTAGGGCTAGGGCTAGGATTACTGTAAGGGTTAGGGTTCAGGGTTAGGGTTATGGTTAGGTTTAGGGTTAGGGTTGGGTTAGGGATTATGGTTTAAAGATAGGGTTAGGGTTGGGTTTAGGGGTTAGGGTTAGGGTTATGATTAGTTTTGGGTTATGGTTAGGGTTAGGGTTAGTGTTTAGGGTTAGGGTTAGGGTTAGGGAATAGGGTTTAGGGATAGGGTTAGAGTTAGGTTTAGGGGATTGGGGTAGGGGTTAGGGTTATGTGTTGGAGTTAGGCTTAGGGTTAGTGTTAGGGTTAGGGTTTAGGGTTAGGGTTAGGGGGTTAGGGTTAGGGTTTAGGGTTAGGGTTAGTGTTTAGGGTTAGGGTTAGTGTTAGGGTTAGTGTTAATGTTAAGGTTAGTGTTAGGGTTGGGGTTAGGGGTTAGGGTTAAGGGTTGGCGTTAGGCTTAGGGTTAGGGTTTGGTTAGGGTTAGGTGTAGGGGTAGGGTGAAGGGTAAGGGTTTGGGTTGGGGTTAGGTTTAGGGTTAGGGTTAAGGTTGGTTTAGGATTAGGGTTAGTTTTGGGGGTTAGGGTTTCGGGTTTAGGGTTAGCATTAGGGGTAGGGGTAGGGTTAGGCCTAAGGATAGGGTTAGGCCCAGGGCTAGGTGCTAGTGCTAGGGCTAGGGCTAGGGGGGTGGGGTTAGGGTTGGGTTAGGGTTAGGGTTTAGGGTTAGGGTTAGGGTTAGCATTAGGGTTTAGGGTTTGGTTTTGGGATAGGGATAGGATTAGGGTTAGCGTTACTGTTAGGGTTAGGGTTAGAAGGGTTTAGGTTTGGGGTTAGGGCTAGGATTGGGGTTAGGATTAGGGTTAGGTTAGAGTTAAGGTACGGTTAGTGTTAGTTTGGGGGGGGTTGGGGTTTGGGTTGTTAGGGTTGGGGTTAGGGTTAGGGTTAGTGTTTAGGGTTAGGGTTAGGGTTAGGGTTTAGGGATACAGTTAGGGTTAGGGTTAGGGGTTAGTGGTAAGGGTATGGGTTGGAGTTAGGGTTAGGGTTAAGATTGGGTTAGGGTTAGTGTTAGGGTTAGGGTTAGGGTTAGGGTTGGGTTGGGGGGGGGAGGGTTAGGGTTTTGGTTGGGGTTAGGTTGGGGTTTAGGGTTAGGGTTAGGGATAGGGTTAGTGTTAGTGTTAGAGTTACTGTTAGGATTGGGGTTATGGTTAGGGTTAGGATTAGGTTTAGGGGTAGGGTTAGGGATAGGCTTAGTATTAAGGTTAGCATTAGGGTTTGGGTTAGGGTTTGGTAAGGGTTAGGGTTAGGAGTAGGGGTAAGGTCAGGGGTATGGGTTGGGGTTATGGTTAGGGTTTGAGTTAGGGTTGGGTTAGTGTTAGGGTTTTTAGGGGTTAGGATTTGGGGTTTAGGGTTAGGGTTAAGGGTAGGGGTAGGGTTAGGCCTAAGGATGGGCTTAGGCCTGGGGCTAATGTTGGCGCTATGGCTAGGGCTAGGCTAGGGTCAGGATTAGGGTTAGGGTTTAGGGTTGGGGTTGGGGTTTAGGGTTAAGGTTAGTGATAGGGTTAGTGTTAGTGTTAGGGTTAGTGTTAGGGTTGGGGTTAGGGTTAGCGTTAGGATTAGGTTTAGGGTTAGTGTTAGGGTTAGAGTTAGTGTTAGGGTTAGCATTAGTGTTAGGATTAGGGTTTGGTTAGGGTTAGGGGTAGGGGTAGTGGTAAGTGTGTAGGCTTATGGGTTGCAGATTTGGGTTGGGTTTTTGGTTAGTTTTGGGTTAGGGTTAGGGTTAGTTTTAGGGTTAGAGTTTAGGGTTTAGGGTTAGGGTTAAGGTTAGGGGTAGGGTTAGACCTAAAGATAGGGTTTAGGCCTATGGCAAATGCTAGGGGTAGGGCTAGGGTTAGACTAGGGGTTATGGTTGGGGTTAGATTTTAGAGTTAGGGTTAGGGTTAGGTTTAGTGTTAGTGTTAGGGTTGCTGTTAGGTTTACGGTTGGGGTTATGTTTTGGCTTAGGATAGGTTTAGGTTTAGGGTTGGGGTTGGGGTTAGGGATAGGATTAGGGTTAGCGTTACTGTTAGGATTACGGTTAGAAGAGGTTTAGGTTTAGGGTTATGGTTAGAATAGGGTTTGCGTTAGGGTTAGGTTATAGTTAGGATATGGTTAGGGTTAGGGTTGGGGTTGGGGTTGAGGGTTAGAGTTAGGGTTAGGGGTTAGGGTTAGGTTTAGTGTTAGGTTTGCATTATGGTTAGGGTTAGGGTTACTGTTGAGGGTTAGTGTTAGGGTTAGGGATTAGGGTTAGGGTTAGTGTTAGGGTTTAGGGTTAGGGTTAGAGTTGTGTTATGGTTAAGGTTTAAGGTTTATGGTTATGGTATGGTTAGGGCTTATGGTTAGGGTTTGGCTCAGTGTTATGGGTTAGGGGGGTTGGGGGTAGGGGTAGGGTTAGGGGTAGTTAAGGTTTAGGGTTGGGTTGGGGTTAGGGTTACGGTTAGGGTTCAGGGTATAGGGATAGGGTTAGGGTTATTGTTAGGCCTAGGGAGAGGGTAAGGTTTAGGGTTAGGTTTAGAGTTGGGTTAGGTTTAGGGTTAATGTTTAAGGTTTAGGGTTAGGGTTAGGGGTAGGGGTATGGGTAGAGGTATCTGTTGGGGTTTGGGTTAGGGTTAGGATTGGGTTAAGGTTAGTGAAAGGGTTGGGAATTTGGCCTAGCATTAACCCTATCCTAACCCTAATCCAACTCTAACACTAACCGTAACCCTAACCTCAATCCCTAACCCTACCCTTAACCTAACCTAACCCTTTCCCAAAGCCCTGATCTCTAACCCTCAATCTGACCCTAAACTCTAACCATAGCCTAACTCTAACACTAACCATAACCCTAACCGTAACCCCTAACCTAACTCAAAACCTAACACTGAACCTAACACTAAACCTAACCTAACTCTAACTGTAACCATAACCCTAATCCTAACTCTAACCCTAACCTTAACCGTAACCCTAACCCTAACCTAACCATAACACTAACTGGTCTAAACCTATACATAACCCAACCCTACCTTTATCCCCACCCTTAACCTAAGGCCTAACCCAATCCTACCCCTACACCTAACCGTAACCTAAACCTAACCCAACCCTACCCCTACCCTTAACATTAACCAGAAAACTCACCCAGCCCTAACCTAACCTAGCCCTACCCAAGCCTAACTCTAGCCCTGGCCCTAGATCTAACCTAGCACTAGCCCTAACCCTAACCTAACCATAATGCTAAACTCTAAACCCTAAACCTAACCTAACCCTAACCCAAACCTAACCACAGCCCTAACCCTACCCTTAAACTTAGCACTAACCTAACCGTAGGCCTAGCCCTAGCCCTAGCATTAACCTAACCTAACCAAAACCGGCCTAACCCTAACCTAACACTTTCCAAAACCCTATCTCTAAACCAGAATTCTAACCTAACCCTGAACACTAACCTAACCCTAAGCATAACCGAAACCTGACCCTAACCTAACGCTAAACCTAACCTAACCTAACCTAAACCTAACCCTAACCCTAATCCTAACCTAACCTAACCTAAACCTAACCTAACCTAACCCTAACCTAAACCTAACCCTAACCTAACCCTAACACTAACCCTAACCTAACCTAACACTAACCTAACCTAACCTAAACCTAACCTAACACTATCCTAACCCTAAACTCTTTCCTAACCTAACCCCAAACCTAACCTAACCTAACCTAGCCTAACCTAACCTAAACCTAACCTAACTCTAACCTAGCCCTAAACCCTAACCTAACCTAACTAAACCTAACCTAAACCCTAACCCTAACCCTAACCTAACCCTAACCTAACACTAAACACTAACCTAACCTAAACCTAACCCTAGCCTAACCCTAACCTAACCCTAGCCTAGCCTAGCCTAAACCTATCCCTAACCGGAACCATAAACTTAACACTAACCTAAACCTAAACCTAACCCTAACCTAACCCTAACCTAACCCTAACCTAACCCTAACCTAACCCCAAACCACCTAAGCCTAATTTCAACCTAACCTAACCCTAACCCCAACCAACCAATCCCAACCCTAACCCCATCCCAAGTCCCAACACTAACCTCTAACCTCAGCCTAACCCTAACCCCAACCCTAACCTAACCTAACCTAACACTAACCATAACCCTAACCTAAACCTAACCTAACCCAACCTAACCCTAACCTAACCCCCTAACCTAACCTAACCCTAACCCTAACCTAACCCTAACCTAACCTAACCTAACCCTAACCTAACCTAAACCTAAACCCTAACCTGACCTAACCTAACCCTAACCTAACCTAACCTAACCCTAACCCTAACTCTAACCTAACCTAATCCCTAGCCTAACCTAACCCTACCTAACACTAACCCAAACCCTAAACTAAACCTAACCCTAACCTAACCCTAACCTAACCTAACCTAACCCTAACCTAAACCTTTAACCCTAAACCTAGACCTAAATCCTAACCTAAACCTAGCCTAACCCTAACCCCTAACCTAACCTAACCCTAACCCTAACCTAAACCTAACCTAACCCTAACCCTAACCCTAACCTAACCCTAAACCTAACTAACCTAACTCTAAACCTAACCCTAACCCTAACCTAAATCTAACACTAACCTAACCTAAACCAAACCTAAATATAACCTAACCGTAACACTAACCCTAACCCTAAGCCTTATCCTAACTCCCAAGACCTAAACCTAACTTCTAACCCTAAACCTAAGCTAACCTAACCCCTAACCTAAACCTAACCTAGCCTAACCCTAACCTAAACCTAACCTAACCTAACCTAACCCTAACCTAACCCAAACCTAAAACTAATAACACTAACCCTAACCTAAACCTAACCTAACCCTAACCCTAACCTCAACCCCATAACCTAAGCCTAACCCTAACCCCTAAACCTAACGCTAATCCTAACCCTAACCTAGCCTAACCCCTAACCTAACCTAACCTAAACCTAACAACCTAACCCTAATAGTAACCTAACCCTAACCTAGACCTAACCCTAGCCCCAACCCTAAACCTAACCTAGCCTAACCTAGCCCTAAGCCTAGCCTGGCCTAGCCCTAACCCTAACCTCTAACTATAACCCTAGCCTAAACCTAAACCTAACCCCTAGCCTAACCTAACCCTAACCTACAAATCATAACCCTAACCCTACCCTAACCTAACCTAAACCTAAACTAACCCCTAACCTAAGCCTAACCCTAACACTAACCTAACCCTAGCCTAACCCTAACCTAACCTAAACCTAACCTAACCTAAACCTAAGCTAGCCCTAACCCTAACCTAACCCTAACCCTAGCCTAACCCCTAACCTAACCCTAAACTCTAACCCTAACCTAACCCTATCTATAACCTAAACCTAACCTAACGCTAACCTGACCTAAACCTAACCCTAACCCTAACCTAACCTAAACTCTAGCCTAACCCTAACCCTAACCTAACCTAACCCTAACCCTAACCTACTAACTAAACCTAAACCTAACCTAACAGCCTAACCCTAACCTAACCCTACCCCTAACCCTAACCCTAACCTAACCTAACCCTAAACCTACCCCTAACCCTAACCCCTAACCCTAACCCTAACCTAACCTAAACCTAACCCTAACCTAACCCTAAATCTCACCCAAACCTAAGCCTAACCCTAGCCGTAGCCCTAGCCCCTATCTTTGCTAACCCTAGCCCTAGACCTAACCTAGCACTAACCTAACCCTAACCCTAACCTAACCTAACCTCTAACCCTACCTAACCCCTAACCTAACCTAACCCTAAC